>BQNB010118078.1:0-17100 GCA_026074375.1 Tanacetum coccineum | reverse complement strand
ATTAAATTGATGTGTATTTTAGTAATTAAGAGAACAAAATAAAAATCAAAAAATCCGGAAGAGCAAATATTTTTGTCTTTTTGAATTTATTTAACTTCTACATATACTAAAAAGAAAAGAAAATTAATTTTTTTACTTTTTATTTTTTATAATTTTTTTGTATTTTTGATTTTTTTTTCAAAAGCGTAACTTTCGAAGACGAAAGGTTCTTCAAAGCACGATCGACAAATGCAAACGAAGGAATCTTAATCACAAATCCCCGGCAACGGCGCCAAAAACTTGATACGTCTCAAGTATATACGTAATAATATCCAAAGTATAAAGAAAATTACTAAAAATCCTTGAGGACAAAGATTTAAAGTAAAAATCTACACAAAAATATCACACGTTTAACCGGTAAGTGATAACCGGGTCGTTTTCCCAAAGACTTGTGAAATTGAGACCTCGTTTGTTATTTGGACAATGACTTGAATTGGTTCAAACTTTTTGGATTTATTTTCAAAATCTACAATTAAAAACAATTTAAATAAGCAAGAAAAATTAACGACTAAGCAATTAAAAATAAATAACGGTAATTAAAGAAAACGTGACAAATAAGTAAGAATACTAAAATGAAACCCTAAATGTTTTTTCAAAACTTTTTCTAATCCTAAATGACTATTAAAAAGAAAATGCTAAGGAAATTCTAAAACGAGAGTAATTTAAGCTAAAAACGAAGAAAACGAGAACGGATATGAAAACCCGTTCTTTAAAAAAGTGAAATTTCAAATTATTAACCCTACGAAAGTAATTTTAAAACCTAAGCCTAGAATATGATAAAAGAAAATTTTGGAAAAAAGAATTTCATTTTTTTGATTATTTTTCTATTTTTTATGATTTTTTAAAGTTTTAACTAAATTAATTCACGAAAAATATAAAACTTTAAGCTAAAAATCCTAAAAATTTTCTAAAAATAGCTTATGATAAGGAGGATGCAGGAAAATAAGAAATCCTGGAATGCTAATTCAATAACCTCAAGAAAAATCAATATTAAGCACTCGAAGTGCTTTATTATACTAAAAACTCAAAAAAAATAGAGTAAATGATTTGATAATGAAAAGAAGGACGTAAAAGTCCATGGGTACGGTGGTGAGGAGGGTGAGTATATTACTTTCGATTTGTGTGTTGAGGCTTATAAAGGGTGAGACTAGGTTGAGGTCGGGGGTTCGAGTCTTGCTCACCCCCGACTTCCTTAGTTTCCCATTTTTTATTTTTTTGCAAAAACCTAAAAAGCAAAGTTATTAAGCAGGTAAAAATAAGCTTTTTTTGTGAAAACAACTTTTCTAAAAGTCACTAATAAGCTAGTTAATAGCTTAAAATTAAGACAGAACACACTTATCTTGATATTAACGGACGTGTTAGACTCGTTTTTCAGCATTTCTCAAAATTCACGAGTCAAACCACGAGGAATACAAATAACACAATAATACCTTCCAAAAGGGATTATTAATCACAATAAACCACAATTCATCACCATTCTCATAAAAATCATCACCGTCAACACGGTACAAAATCTGAATAAACTGACAAAAGTCAAAGAGTCAAAGGACTATAAATGAAATATTCAGAACACAAAAAGGGCAAAGGTTACATTCTACCCCCTTAAAAGAATTTCATCCCTGAAATTCAACTACTAACATCACTAAACAAATGCGGGTACTTTAATTTCATCTGATCTTCACGTTCCCAGGTGAATTCAGGGCCACGTTTCAAATTCCACCGAACCTTGACGATGGCAATCCTACTACGCTTCAACTTCTTAAACTCTCTTTTCAAAATTTCCAAAGGCTCTCCCACAAAATTCAACTTAGCATCAACTCGAATCTCATTCAAAGGCACTTGTAGTGTTGGATCAGCCAAACACTTCTTAAGGTTTGACACGTGGAACGTGTCATGAACACCGTTCAACTCCTCAGGCAAATCTAACCGATAGGCCACAGGGCCTACCTTTTCAATAATCTCAAAAGGTCCAACAAATCTAGGTGCTAACTTCCCTTTCTTCCCAAAGCGTACTACACCTTTCCAAGGCGACACTTTGAGCAAGACATAGTCACCTACACTAAACTCTAGAGGCTTCCTCCTCTTATCAGCATAACTTTTCTGGCGATCACGCGCAGCCTTAAGTCTATCCTTAATCTGCGAGATCTTCTCAGTAGTCTCTTGCACTAACTCAGGTCCTATCAACTGACCTTCTCCAACCTCAGCCCACATAATTGGCGAACGACACTTTCTACCATACAATGCCTCAAACGGAGCACATCTCACACTAGCATGATAACTATTGTTATACAAAAACTCAACCAACGGAAGATGAACATCCCAACTTCCTTTGAAGTCCAGGACGCACGCTCTAAGCATGTCTTCCAAAGTCTGAATAGTACGCTCACTCTGACCATCGGTCTGAGGGTGATAAGCCGTACTCATGTCTAAACGAGTTCCTAATGCCTCTTGCATTGACTTCCAAAACCTTGATGTGAATCGACTATCACGATCCGATATAATCGAGATCGGCACACCATGTCTAGCAAATATATCATTCAAATACAATCTAGCCAATCTATCCATCTTATAATCCTCACGCATAGGTAGAAAATAAGCAGACTTAGTCAATCGGTCTATAATGACCCAGATTGTGTCATGCCCACTACTAGTCCTAGGCAACTTAGTCACAAAATCCATAGCTATCCCTTCCCATTTCCATACGGGAATCTTAGGTTATTGAAGCAAGCCAGATGGCCTTTGATGCTCAGCCTTAACCTTCAGACAAGTCAAACACTTACTAACATACTCAGCTATATCCTTTTTCATTCCAGGCCACCAATACCTATCTCTCAAATCATAATACATCTTATCAGCACCTGGGTGTACAGATTACTTTGACTGATGGGCTTTATCCATTATCAAGGTTATTACATCACCCTTCAAAGGTACCTATATTTGATCCAGGCAGTACAAAGTTCCATCACTTCTCTGTTCTATCATCTCATCTAAACCTTTCTGTAATCCTGCAGACTCATCCACAGCCTCCTTCTGAGCCGCCATTATCCTATCCCTAATACTCAACTGAAGGGTCATATTCATAGCTCTAACTCTCTTAGGCTTTACTCTTTCCTTCCTACTTAGGGCATCAGCCACCACATTCGCTTTACCAGGATGGTAGCGAATTTCACAGTCATAATCACTAAACAACTCTATCCAGCGACGCTGTCGCATATTCAACTCTTTCTGACTAAAGATATGCTGAAGACTCTTATGATCCATATAGATGACCTTTTTGTCCCATACAGATAATGTCTCTAGATCTTAAGTGCAAACACGACCGCACCCAACTCCAAATCATGGGTAGTATAATTCTTCTCATGAATTTTCAACTGCCTAGACGCATAGGCTATCACTTTACCTCTTTGCATTAACACACAACCTAGTCCTATCCTGGACGCATCACAATATACCACAACGTCTTCCGGACCATCGGGGAGAGCTAGAACAGGCGCATTACACAACTTATCCTTCAAGGTTTGAAATGCCAATTCCTGTTCCTCAACCCAATCGAAAGTCTTACATTTCTGAGTCAAGATAGTAAGAGACTTAGGAGTCTGATGCGTCTCAAGTATATACGTAATAATATCCAAAGTATAGAAAATTCTAAAACTACCCTTGAGGACAAAGGTAGTAGAAAAAATCTTACAAAAATACTACACGTTTAACCGGTAAGTGATTACCAGGTCGTTTTCCCAAAGACTTATTAAATTGAGACCTCGTTAGTTATTTGGACAATGACTTGAATTGGTTCAAACTTTTTGGATTAATTTTCTAAATCTACAATTAAAAACAATTTAAGCAAGCAAGAAAAATTAATTACTAAGCAATTAAATTCAAATAACGGTAATTAAAGAAAACGTGACAAATAAGCAAGAATACTAAAATTAAACCCTAAATGTTTTTTCTAAACTTTTTCTAATCCTAAATGACTATTAAAAAGAAAATGCTAAGGAAATTGTAAAACGAGAGTAATTTAAGCTAAAAACGAAGAAAATGAGAATGGATATGAAAACTCGTTCTTTAAAAAAGTGAATTTACAAAATATTAACCCTACGGAAGCAAATTTCAAACCTAAGCCTAGAATATGATAAAAGAAAATTTTATAAAAAAGAAAATTATTTTTTTGATTATTTTTCTATTTTTTATGATTTTTTTAAAGTTTTTAACAAAATTAATTCACGAAAAATATAAAACTTTAAGCTAAAAATCCTAAAAAAAATTCTAAAAATAGCTTATGATAAGCAAGATGCAAAAAAAATGAGAAATCCTAAAATGCTAAACTCAATAAGCCAGGAAAAATCAAAATAGCACTCGAAGTGCTTATTATACTAAAAACTCAAAAAAGGGGTAAAATGCAACTTGAGACGTAAAAGGTCGATGGGCTAGTGTGTGGGGTGTTGTGTTTTTGAGTCGCTTTAATGGGAGAGACTAGGTTGAGGTCGGGGGTTTGAGTCTTGCTCACCCGACTTTCCTTGGTTTCCCTCTTTTTTTTTTTTTGACAAAAAACCTAAAAGCTCAAGTTGCTAAAAATGTTATAATATGCTGTTTTTGTGAAAAACAACTTTTTTCTAAATTCACTATAAGCTGCTAACAGCTTAAAAATAGACAAATATCATAACATTTTTTTTTATCTTTAACATAGACTAAATAAGTATAACTAAGTATAAGCATAAAACTAAGCCTTAATAGCTATAAGCAAACTATGACTACACCTTAATTGAGGAAAATAAGCATGTACTATTAAAAGCAATAAGTTAGAAATAATGTCTAAGCTCCTTAAAGAGAAACTGACTACCAAATGTCAAATGGAACCTTTTGAGCGTTTTATATGCACTCAATTAGATCCTGTATGAAGATTAGCCCTTTCTATACGTTTACCTTATACTTTTTATCTATTTTAATAAAAAATCTATTAAGTCATTTTGAAAAATTATTAAGCAGAGAAACGTCAATGAAATAAGTACTTAGGCTATATTTGTATTTTGGTTTTTTATGAAAGCTAAAATAGATGTTCCTAGACCTAAAAAGCTACCAATAACTTAATATTAACCTAATAAGCTAGTTAAGACAGTAACTAAACAAAACTTTAATGCAATAAGCTAAAAATCACAAATAAACACTTTGGTATAAACTGCTAACCAAACAGTCTATGAAGGAAACTTTAAGCTTATTTCTAGATAAGCTATTGGATCCTTATGGCTATAAGCCCTACACCTACTTAAACTATGACCAATAAGCTACTTGAAACATGTCTTAAAAACTATTTTGAAAAGCTAATGGACAAAGAAAAAGCTATTTGAAACAACTTATTTACTCAGTAACATGCTGTGATGTTATTTTGGTTTTTTTGAAAAAGACAAATTGCTAATTTGTAAGCTAAAAACATATTACCAATTAAGCTTTTTAGACTAAAATAAGTGCAAACAAATTGAATTATTAGCCTAACATCTGTCTTGATATACTAAAAAATTAAAGGACTAACATAATAAACTGGCTGAACTTAAGATTGAAAAAGGCTATTGTCTGTTTATGGCTGATGCAATTGCCATTTTTTAACTTTTTTTAACACTTAAAACCTATTAGTGCATAATAAAGGATTCTAATTTTACACGGTTTACACCATCAAATTTAAAACAGATTTATCAACTTATTATGCTAAAAACAATAAACAAAGAGCTAAGGATCTGAGTTTGATAAACTCAGATTTCTAACGATCAACTTAGACTTTTAAACTAATCTAGGCCAAGATTAAACTTAACATTCTAACTCTTACTAACCTTATATTGATGTTTGAATTTCAAATTAAGGAAACAATTGGAGTATAGCAAGCACTTACTCAAGTTAGTGTTGCTCTAACAAAACTCCTTAAATCATCAATCATTTTTCAGTTTTAAAATAAGAATTAAGACTAAAACTCAAATACTAGATAATGCAGAGCTGATATCTTGGCCTATGAATCATATTCTAAACAGCTAATCAGTGAAAAATCATAAACCTTAAGTAAGCTTAACTATTTTGGCTCTTTTTACTGTTTTTTAAAAATAACAAGTAAAATATGATTTTATAAACAAGCAAAACAATAAGCATAATAATTATAAAAAGCATTAATAAGTTAATCTAAACAGCAATAAGCAGAAAGATAAGCAGATTAGCTAATTTGCATTATTATAGCTATAAAAGTAAATTGAGCACTTACATAAGCCTTGCACAAAAGGTATAAATGATTTATCGAGCTAATCAACAAGCTCTAGTTATCTATTGATAAGCTAGTTATGGTCCGGAAACATCCAAATCTGGTTCCTTCAAAATTAAGTTGTGGTAATTTATTAAGGGTGATTTGGAATATTATGCTCATTAGCTTAAGATTAATTGAGTATTTAATTAGTCTGTGTAGATGATTTAGAAGCTTATTAAGAGCTTTATTGAAAACTTATCAAACAATATTGCATATTAAGTAAAAAAAAATTAAAACACAAGATTAAAAGTAAACTGCAAATTTTATTGATGTGAACGAATTACAAGCTTTTTAATGAAGATTACAAGGATATATGAAAATAAGCTTAAAATTTACAATAAGTAAAGCATATTTCTACATACTCTTATATTAGTAACTCCCTTTTTTTGTGAGTGAGTGTAGCTCTTATTTATAGCGTCTAGAGGACAGGTTCCAGGTCTTCAACACACGCTCCTCTTGGATTTGATCTCTGCCCTTGAATCTTTGCCAATCATTGGATCCCTCTTTTTAACCATTAGATTAAATGAATGTCAATGGATTCGCAAGCTTGGCAATCCAATAAGTTGGGTGCTCTTATGTTTCTTTTTGCCTTGTTTAGTGAAAATCTCATTTGGAGTGTGTTTCCTTGAGGACACGTGTTTTACCATTGACAGGCTAGCAATCAATGAATTTGATGATGTTTTTGCTTGATGAGATGGCACTTCGTACTTGGAATCTCTTGTGGCCATGTTGAATTAAGAAGGTGTAGGTTAATTCGGGTTTAATTTAAGCTAGGTAAAGTGGGGGAGACGGTGAACAGTAAAAACTGTTTTTCCCGCCTCCCAAATGTTATACATTTTGTTTATTTGACCCGGGTTTAAAAGTGAGTTGACTTGGTTTTTTTTGAAAATTAGTTTGGGCCATTTGTTTTGAAATTAGACTCGGAAAATGATTTAAAGGATTGGTGAATTTATAAAGGGATTTGGTTATAAGAGATAACGACGTTAGTCATTATAAGAAAAGATTAACGGTTGTTTAGGGTTTTTTTAAGGATTATTGTGATTGGTTTTAAATTAAGGCTTATTTTGGTATTGGTATGTGGCTTAATTTACAACATACCTTTTACTTTAAAAACGAGCTAAAATACCAAAAACGGGAAATAACAGCACAAATCTACGCTTGTTATGCTCTTGTATTGTGCATGAATGGATAACTAAAAATAAGGGCGAAAAACAATGCCAAAACGGGGGGGGGGGGTGGGGGGAGGGGAGGGGGGGGGACAAAACCGGACTCGGAATGGAAAGGACTGTGAAAGACACAAAGCCAAATCCAAGCCGGAAAGTCAATAGGTCAAAAGTCACAGAAAAAGTCAAATGGTTCAAAGCCTAAGTCTACCCAGAAGCCAAAGTCAAACATCAAGAAATATAAGTTTATAGGGTTTGAAATTGACAAACCCCTTAACTTATATTTATAGAAAGAAAAGATGAAAAGAAGACAAGGGTGTTTTCTGCCAAAAAGTCAATAGTTACACACAAGGGCACTTAAATGCATGTCAAAGTGTTGTATCAAAAAAAAGGACTGGTGGTTGCAAATGTATATACACCTCAGGGGGGTTTTTTGAGTTTTCAAAAAGTTTTAACCCAACGGACGAAGGGTGCAATGAAACAAACTAACCATGTGGGACCTAACTTGGCCATTATAATACATAAATAAACCTGTTATAACTCTAACCAATTTTACCGCCCTTACTAACCCAAAACCACTATCGGGTTTGCCAAACCCTTTTACCTTGCACTCAAAACCCCAATGGTTCAAACCTCTCCCCCTCATCACTTAAAACCTGATCCCATTTGCAATCCTCAATCCCCCAAGCCTATTCATCGGCTAGGTTGTTGAAATTGAAGGGCTCGAGATTGGTTTTTTTTGGTTTTCCTTCACAAACTAAAAAAATACAAGCTTCCCAGTCTTATAAAAGAAGAGGAAGGTTTAGAGACAGTAGTTGAGTAGATTTTTAATTTTCTAGTTTGTATTTTCTTAAAAATAAGCATTTTTTCTTTTAAGCTTTTATTCGCTTTGATCATTGTACCACTTCCTCATTTCTGGTTTTGTTCTAATTAATTTGAGTAATCCATTTATGTTTCCAAGTTTACTTGAACTTTGCATCTCAATTTTTTCAGTCGTTTTCATTAAAATAGCTTCTTAATAAGCTCATTTGAGCTTATTCCTGTTCATAAGCTCAAGTTTAGTTATAATTTTGTTTTTAGAGTTTCATTTACTCATTTGATTCAATCCTAATCATAAATAGTATTTCTTGAGGTGTTTTGAGTTTACTTTGAAGCAACAAGGAGTTATAAGTGTCAAGAGCTTATTGAGCTATAAGCTAGGGTTTTTAGGGGCTAGGGAGCACTTAGGTTCATGTTTGTGTAGCCATCATTACAGAGTGGCTAAGTGCTGAGACAAACAAATTTCAGGTTTAACTTTCTAATATCCATTTTAGAATATATAGTTAATGCAATTTGCTTTAATTCCAATGAGTTCTCTGTTTATTCTCAGGTTTCTTTTGCTTAGTTGGTTATAGATGTTGTAGTTTTAATTGTCTAGTTAAATCATTTAGTATTACTATTAAGTTTATGTATAAGTGTTAGTATCAAAGGCTAATTAAGAGTAGTAGCTTTTTTTATTAATAAGGTTTTTGGTTTTATAGTTTAATGCTTAGTGGATGAACTTTAATAAGAGTAGATATAGGTTTTTAAGATGTTTAGTTTTAAAATAGAATTTGGATGTTAACTATGATTGTTGACATATTGTAATAAAGGAGTGTTTGGAATCTAGTTTGTTTGACTCTTAAAAGTCAAATATTTATGGTTCAATCCTTTCAATTGCTGTGTTAGGTCTGTTAACAAAGTTTTAAAACAAATTTTAGAGTTAGCTTTAAGAATTCAAATGTTTAGAGTTTATAATCTCTTTGCACCAGGGGCATTTTTAGATTAAGTAATGCATTGTTAGCATTATGAGTTTTTCACCTGTTGATATTTAACAATGTCCAAGGAGGTTTAGATACATGGATTTAGAGGTTTAAGAGTTTAACACTTTAAAATTTAGATTGAATTTTTAGGTTGGTAATGTGCACAGAATAACAACCGCTAATGCTGTTGTTGTTTCAAAAGTTTTCAACGTTAACACTTGCAATTTGTTACTTTTCAATTCTCTTGCTAAATTGTTAATACCTAGTTAGTTTTAGTATAGATATCCTTAGGTTACATCTTATTCTTCAAGTAGTTTCTTTTGTTTATCATTTTCCCCTAGAAATAAGCTTGGAATAAGCCAAAATCCAACAAGCTCTTGAAAGCCCTTGTTTCTGTGACAGAACCTAAACAGCTTATTTTCCAGCTTATCTAGTTGATAATGTTGGAAGTGCTTTTTATAAGTTGGTAGAGTTTAAGATCATTAATAAGTTTGTAGTTGTATGTTTTTGCTAATTCTCAATTTTTAATAGCGGCAAAATAAGCTGGAATGTTGGGTCCTGTTTTGTAAATATTTGTAGTTTATGGGGTAATCATTTAATGGGTGTAAATTTTCGAAGTTTACCGCCTCCCTTTACATTTCTTTTTACATTTTTACCCCTAGACTTTTGAAAAAAAAAAATAAAAGGGGCAAGAAATTGGCCAGGTGTTGAGCAAAGACTCGAAAACCTGGGGAAAGCCGATAAACATCCCCCTTTATACAGCTACTGTTACACTGCGCTTGGGTCTTTTTCGTTAAGACCAACGGGCGTTGGTATTTATGTATGTTTTTGGGTTATAGTGTAATAGTTGAATAGCTATTTTCGTGTTTTCTTCAGGCTTATTTTTGTTTCTTATTTTAATAGGACCATTAAAGTATTAGTATTTTTAGTGAATTTTTCAGTATTTTTCGTTCTAATCCATTTACTATTTTTTTATAATTTATTTTAGTTAAAAAGTTTTATTTAATTCATAAAAAATACAAATATTATCATAAAATATTTTGCTTTTTTAGAACAATTTTCTTTTGTCATTAGTTGTAGGAAAATATTATAAATTTTACGTTTAGCGGTATTTTTACAACTTTTTGTTTTAAAGAAAGGGTCCGGGTTGGGTTTTTGTATTGACTGTATTCTGGGACAAACGAAATCCGTTTTCGGTCTAGTCTTTTTCTTTTTCGTTATTTGTCACGTAGAGTAGTTTAGAAGTGAAAACTTTTCCGTAGGGTTATTTTTAAAGAATTTAGGTTTTTCCCCCTTTGTTCGGGATTCGTGCTTTCGTTTTTTAGCTTAAATTCATAATTTTTAGGTTTTTCTTAAACGTTTTTGTTTGTTGTTATATAATTTGACTTTTTCAACTTCCCAAACTAATTCCTTCCTTCAAACTCAAATCTTCGATTGTATCGATTTTCCATTCCAGCCTCGTTGGGGATAAACGACCCGGGAACATTCTATACTACTTCTCGGTTTTATTGATTGTTGATTTTTATACTTATTTATATATTTTATATTCTATTATATATTATATATATTTACAGTGTAAATCTCCTCAATCAGGTATTTGTCTTTTTGTGGTTTGACCAAGGTTGACTTTGTTGACCTTTGCTAGAAAACTTCCATCTCTTGAGCACTCTTTCTATTCCCGTGTCCGTGTTTGTCCGGTTTTGACCGTTTTCTTGTGATTCTTGCAATATCCGTACCTACACATTCACAAACAACAAAATAGACAAATACAAGCATATTTTTGCACATTTGATCATTTAAGGGCCATTTTTGGTATAAAAAGGGTATGTGATTTCTCATATATCAAACATCTAAGCCTGTTGTAACATTGGTTTACTCAAGGAAACCTAGGAAAACTAAAACTAATGTTCCTAGTAGCAAATCTATGGTTCCTAAATCTGTATCTGCTAACAAAAAAGAACCCAGTCAATCTTGGGGATCCAAAGTTTCCGATGTTCCATCTTCCTCTCTTGATGAATGCAGATCGTCTAAATTGTTCTCTGGTATTTGGACTCCGGCTGCTCCAAGCATATGACCGGAGATCGCTCTCAGCTCACTAATTTCATCAATAAGTTTTTGGGTACAGTCAAATTCGGAAATGTTCACGTTGCCAAATATACTGGGTTATTGGTGATTATTCTAATTGGGATGTTTGTTTCGTTATCTAGGGTTTACTACGTGGAAGGACTTGGACATAACTTATTCTTCCGTGGGGCTATTTGGATTCGAACTTGAAGTTGCTTTTCGAAAAACAATTTGTTATTGTAATTTAGATGGTGTTGATCTCTTGACTGGATACTAAGGAACAATCTGTATACTCTGTCTCTTCGGAGATTATGTTGGCGTTTTCTCTATTATGTCACTTGTCAAAGGCCTCAAAGACTAAGTCTGCTATGCACGACGATCTGAACTTTGGTACTATCAACCATTTAGCTAGACATGGTCTTGTTCGAGGTCTCCCTAAGCTTAAATTCGAAAAGGACCATCTGTGTTCTACTTGTGCTATGGGTAAAAGCAAGAAGAAACCCCACAAACCTAAATCTAAAGACACCAATCAAGAAAAACTTTATCTTTTGCACATGGATCTTTATGGACCAATGCGTGTCGCATGCATTAATGGAAAGAAGTACATCCTCGTCATTGTTGATGATTACTCACGATTTACATGGGTCAAGTGCTTAAGGTCAAAAGATGAAGCTCTATATTTCATAATCAAGTTTCTCAAGATGATCCAAGTGCGGCTTAAAGTACCTGTCTGACGCATCAGAACAGATAATGGAACTGAATTTGTTTATCAAACTCTGCGTGAATATTATGAGAATGTTGGCATCTCTCATGAAACATTTGTTGATCGCTCTCCACAGCAAAATGGTGTCGTTGAAAGACAAAATTGTACGCTAATTGAAGCTGCCCGCACAATGTTGATTTATGCAAAAGGTCCTTTATTTTATGGGCAGAAGTAGTTGCTACCGCATGTTACACCCAAAATCGTTCCATCGTACGTCTTCATCACGGCAAAACACCATATGAGGTTTTACATGACAAACCTCCTGACTTATCATGTTTCCATATATTTGGTGCACTCGGCTATCCGACAAATGATAGTGAGAACTTGGGTAAGTTACAACCGAAAGCTGATATTGGTATTTTCATTGGCTATGCACCCATAAAGAAAGCATTTCGAATTTACAACCGACGTACCAGACGAATCATTGAGATAATCCATGTAGATTTTGATGAGTTGACTGCGATGGCTTCTGAACACAACAGTTCAGGACCCGCACTTCATGAAATTACTCCTGCAACAATCAGTTTAGGACACGTGCCAAACCCTCCTCCTTCAACACTTTTTATACCACCATCAAGAATAGATTGGGATATTTTGTTTCAACTGATGTTTGATGAATTAATCACTCCTCCATCCAGTGTTGATTACCCAGCCACTGAAGTCGTTGCTCCAATTCATGAAGTAGTTGCTCCAGTTCCCGTTGTATCAAGCGGTTTACCTTCTTCAACAAATGTTGACCAAGATGCACCATCACCAAGTCATTCTAAAACAACACCCAAAACTCAACCTCTCGTCATTCCTAACGATGTTGAAGAAGACAATCATGATATTGAAATTGCACATATGGGTAATGATCTGTACTTTGGTATCCCAATTCCAGAAATCCCTTATGATCAATCTTCATCGTCGAATTCTATTCATACAATTGTGCATCCCAATCACTAAATTTCTGAACATAATAGCAAATGGACTAAGGATTATCCACTTGAAAACATAATCGGTGAACTCGCTAGACCAGTTTCCACCTTGTACAAGAAACAAAACTGCACCGACATGGCGTAAGCACGAGGTATAATTATCAAAAGAGGACTTTTATTCGGGTTGTAATGTATAGGCTAAGAGTAATAAGGGTGTGGATAACGACGATAGAAAAATATATATTGGAAATTGTTTATAATATACATGTCGACAAGTCTAAGAAACTCATGTTGCTAGTTATGACAATCCACAAACCTGCGAGGTAACCGAACTTCTCATCAATATATCCGGCACTACTAAATATAACAATTCAACTCTTATTCATCTCTGTTTCTTCTTATTCTTTCTTTTTTTCGATTTTTTTCTTTTTTTCACCTCCATTCTTCTCATTCAACTAACAATTTCCCCACACTCAGTATAAGATTATGGTTTAAAAAAAAATACAAACAATGAAGAATGCGCATCTTCATCTTCGTTGAAATGACACAACCCTCATAACAAAGTGCGAACAAACCATAAGCAAAAATCAACCAATCATACCAAGCAACTAGCAACCAACCATAGGGACTTTCGACAAAGGGTAAGGCTAGGCTAAAGGTTATATTTTTTTGTATTTTTTTAGTGGATAAGAAAAATTAATAGAATGGCTCAGAGGTTAAACTAGGGGTATCTAGCACTAAAGATGAGTGTTAACATAAGGGTTTTTATTTGCTGTTAGCTAATCAGTGTAATTAGCTAAAATAAATAAATAATATAAAATGAAATGGTCCATTGGGTTAAATGCTAAGTTGCTCTTAAACATTTAAAAATACCTCTATCAACATGAATGTGAATCTCACTGCGGTCTCGGAATGAATTTCTCAAGCACAACTTCTAGAATTAATAAATCACCGGCACACTCATCAATTTTTAAACCGATACCAATGCTTCAGAAAAAGCGACAAATCACAAATACACAGCCGTAACGGCGGATGAGACACTTGCAATTGCAATCAAAACTCAACTCGAGAAAGCTAAAGGCAAAAATTATCTTAGGTATCAACGATGGATACATGAATTCCTTTAGATCTTAACCTTACATTTTTTTGTGTGATTGGTATAAATATGCTAGTAATGTAATTGATCACGAGTCGGATCTTCTCTATCAATCGAGACATATCTCTGGTTTCAAAACTTTATTTATTAATTATGTTTTATTCTAATATATTAACCTAAGTGGCAAAAGAATTTAAAAACAAGATTAGATTATTAGATTACCGAAGGCGAACAAAAGTTATAATTTCTATAAAAAATGAGTCTCATTTTCAAATTCATGTTTCCCCCACACGTAAGTTGAGCATTATGCGTAATTAGAAAATAACTTAAAAGTAGGATAAGTGTGAAAAATAAATATAAGAGAAACGAGACTTCCCGGGGCTCTTAAGTGCTCGGTTGAATTCTAAAAGATACGACGCTAAACGAGACACCATCACAAGCATGTGAATTCAACCATATGTAATATACCGAACCAAATACATCACTTCCCAAGTGTAAGATGCCAATCACCAATCCAAGCTCCACTTATTTATTTAATCTGTAAAATAAACACAACTACTAAAACCATAAAATACTAAAGCACACTTTCTGTAGCAACTTGTATAATTAATGTTAATATTTAACCATTCATTTTCATTTATTATTTTGATTTTAAATGATAATACTTTTACAAGTAAATATGTAAATTCAATCGCGTAAGCTTAAATCGTAAACAATATTAAACTATGATTAGTCTAGGTGTTCTAAACATTTTATTTTCTTATAATCATATTTCATATGTACTATTGCTATTTTGCTATTTTATGTAAATATTGTACGTTTTACATTTTACGCAAACTTAAGCCTACATTTATAGGTTGTAACAACGTTTATGTACTCCGTTAAACTAATAACACATCTAATATACTTAGTTAGAGTATATTCATAAGTTTTAGCATTTTTATAAGCATAGTACTTTTATGATACCCAGTTTTAAGTTTCATGACTTAAGGGCTTAACATTAGTAATTACCAGGACCAAACTACACCCCGTATACTCAAAATTATCCAAGATACTTATCACCTCAAGCCAAGCACCTCACCACCTCAAGCCAAGTACCTCACCACCTCATAGAGAGGTGGCATGCATCTAGTAAACCACAAGACCACTTGGTATTGAATCATCATACATGGTCTTATAGTAATACATGTGTCTTTATACTAGATAATATCTTGTATAAGTTGCTTCACCTCAAAGGATACTCATTCAAAGATAAGAGAAAACTCTCTCATCCCTTCTCCTTGGTCTCTCTTAAACGTACACCATCACCACTTCATCACCATCCATTTCTTGATTTCAAGCTATAAGTTATACTACAAAAGTGAAGAGTTTAGTAAGCTTTACAAGGTTCTTGAGTTATTTTGGTAATTCCAAGCTTACAACAAGACTTACACAAGACCAAAGGATAAATTAGAAGACCAAAGTACAAGGTTTATAAGGCTACCACAAGTTGAGTTGAAGATTTGAAAGACTTATTGTTGATAGAAAGACTTAGTGTTCTTGGGTTTCTAGTGTTTTCCATCCAAAAAACTTGTATGAATTATGTTTAGCTTCCATGTTTTTCTTTACTTTTATATAGTTCATATTTTGTATAAGTTATTTTTAATTGATTATATGTTGTACATGGTTAAAATACAAGTTAAACTTACATAGGTCTTAGAATAAAACTTGTTTAGAAACTCCTTTGAGGCAACTAGTTTGAGACTAGTGATGTATGCTAAAAATTGACATAAAATTTATGAGTATTAGCATGGACAAATAAAAGTATGATGTAGAGGAAGTTAAAACAAGAATTTGGCCTTTTAAATCACATTAAAAGGACTTGTGGTTAGAAAGATGCGACTAGGTAAAAATGACTATAAGAAATATTGATGTTGGACAAAAAGGTTTATGATTAGTTGATAAAACATATGATCTGGGCAAAATCAGTAGGTTTTGGGTATTAAGTACAAATACTAGGTTGTAGCCCTATGTCTTGTGATAATTTTTCCAGGTGGCTCGACCCGATTCGATGTCGGATGAATTAGTTATAGCCAAAATGGCAAAGGTGCGCAGATTCTGCACACCTGTAGTAAATGGCTGTTATCTCTAAATTTTTGTATAGTGACCTATAATTATGTAAAACTAAAAGTTGTAGAGGACTCAAATATCTAACCATGCTCACTAGTTTGAGCTTAATCAGAGTTATGGTTTGTAAATGACGACCATTTAACCGGTACTGATGTTGGCTGTCCAAAAACAACCATGATCTTTAATGATGTGAACCATTTTCACATATAACTTATAACTACTAAATACTATATTAATAGGGAATTTCATAATCATATGAGGCCTCTCCAGGGTGTCGTATCGACGAGTTGTAGATTTACGATTTAAAGTGTCATGGCTTCTCATACGTTCACTACATGACCTCTAAATTATGATAGCCCGAACGATAGTATGATGTTATTTATAAAAGGCAAATAGCTAAACAAAACTTTAGGGATACTTCTTATAACAACTTAAGAATCTATGTACAACATTATAATCAAAGTCAATAACTTTATATTATCGTACTTTATTCTAAGAAACGATCACTATATTTTCGTAGGTCATCGTTAAAGCTCGTGATCTCGCAATACACTATCTATCGTTATAATCCACTACTGATCACTACGGTGAATTCATAGCCACGCCTTTACTTATTTACATGCTTTATAAACCTTGCGAGGGAGATAAATGCTAAAACATCTATTTACGGATAAATACTTTCAAAACTGTATGCTTTCCTGAATATGTTATTGCTTGTGTCTAAGTCCATTCATGCCATAAAGTCCCCCACATCATGGACCATTAATCACTTGTGTATGAACGCGAATATTGTGGATAGGCCTATCGGGATTGGCGAATCCTGTTTGTGTTAGCCGAAGGTAACCAAATGCACTATATTTGTAACTCTAGGTATATGGCAATTACCTACAC
>BQNB010118077.1:0-21059 GCA_026074375.1 Tanacetum coccineum | reverse complement strand
CAATTGGATAAACGAATACTTCCTCAACCTACAATTTGTGTACCCGGGTACTCATTTTGTTTCATGATCAAACAAAAAGTGAGTTTCGACTCATTTTGTTTCATGATCAAACAAAAAGTGAGTTTCGACATAGGAGTGCTTGGCTTTTTTTGAAAAATAAATATAAGTGGCAAAACTACGAGTCGACACAAGCACGAAGAACCCGAGGACGGGTAACCGAAGAAGTCCCTGATATGTTTGGACCCGATGCTATACCGCGTCCATCCAGGGCTCCACGAAAGTCAAAAGCTCAATGTTCCCCGGGAAGCTCATACGCCACTTCCGGTTCATCGAAAGCGCAAATTATCGAATTGATGCAACAACAAATATTGTTGGACCGTGAAGCGAAAAAAGAATCAATGGATCGTGAGCTAGCGGCTAGACTCGCGGTTTGCGAAATTCAAAAAAGAAACGAAGACTTGAAGATTCTTACTTTCGACACTATCGGGATGAATCCGGAAGACGAACCGAAGATCGAGGCTTTGAAAGACAAGACCCGGGCTACAAATTTTAATTTTTAAATTGTTGTCATTTTATTTATTTAAGTTTATGTATTTTTTTATTTAAGTTTATGTAATGTGTTTTTTTTTAATTAATGAAATTTAATTTTTTAGTTTAAAAGTTTTTTTTTATATAAATGAATAAAAAAATAGAAAAAGTGGGGTCCCCAAAACACCAAAAATTATGATGTTGACTAAGAATGGTGTTTTTGGTGTTATGGGGTGTTTTGGTGTTATGAGAAAAAGTGATGATGTGACACCGCTTTTCCCACGGCTTGAGCCCGCGGCACCAACACCATACCCCGTGCTCTAAATAATCATAATCGTTAAAATCATCATGATCATGATATTAGAATCTTACGAGTTTATGATACTGCAAAGCTAAAATGATCTGGATCTTACATATGATCTTTGCAAGCTTAAGATCTTATAAGATCTCGAACTTAACAATATGACATTAAAATCTAATCCGATCCGATCTTACTTTTCTCAGAACACAAGCTAAAAAATTACAAATTTATGGATTGTGTTTTGTATAGTTTAAAAAAGAACTTGTTAATCTTCTTAAACATTTCATAATTATATTTTATGATAACATTTATATGAAATATTCAAATAATTTTGTGTTTATGATTTATAATAATTTATAATTTTCTATAATATTACACAAACTATTAAGAAAATTATATTATTGTAGGATCTTAAAATTCAGATCCGATCTTTGATTTTGATATTGCAAAAACGAAAATGATCCTAAGTAGGATTTTGATCTTTGCTAAATATTACGTCTACTTATATTGTATTTGTACAAAGATGAACCATATTTTTTTTTAAAAGCAAAAACAACTTCATCATAATTGAAGTTTGGCTAACTAGTGCTCCTAGGCAAGTGATTAGAATCTGTATCGTTAGAGTTAACAATCTTGATCGAGTCTTTCCTATGTTGTTTAAGTCAGCTCGACTTCGTTGTATCACAATGGAGGAAAGACTTTCCTTCAAGGGTAAGGTTGGGTGCATTTCATGATTGTTTTTATGACAATGAAAAAGGGTGCACTCTTTTGATAGTGAATATTTAAATTAAATTAAGTTGCCCTAAATCTAAGTCTACTTCAAAATCGATCATAACCCAATTTTAGTATAACTTCAATTAGTTATGCTTGTGAAAAGGCCTACATAGGCTACATGCCTACATTCATACTGAGATACTTCTATTGTTTTATTATATATATATATATAAACTTAAATATGTATTAGCAGTTTATGTAGTTAATTTGTAATATCAAGATACTAATAATCACCTCAAACTTTTAGATTAGATGAGTGGACATACCACAGAAAATGAAAAGAAATTAAAGAGTGAGGTCAAATCTCATCTCACTTTAGTGTGATAAAAGTTGTTTTGGTATGGCACGATTCAACTTGTTGGTAAATCAAACTTGGTACACAAGATCCACATATAACGATGGTGAGTTTTTCTAAATTATCATGCATATATTCAACAAGATTATTAATTATGAAGGATAATGTGTCTTCGATGATGGAATTTCGTTTCACTATGTACTCGTTGGTCTCCGAATTGCCCGACCTCTTCATTTCTTTTTGTTTCACTTTCTGTTACGACTATGATGCGTATAAAGTATACGTATATACGTTGAAAACAAGTTTCATGTCGGGTTTCGTATCTTAGCCATGATTATTGATGATATATGTATATCATCAAATATAAGTTGAAATTACTCATCAAACTAACACATATAAAATCAACATGCAGAGATATATGATTGTGTAACCTTTATACATTCATCTGTGTATCCTATAGCCAGATAGTCGAAAGGTGACTTTAACTTGTTTTACATAAAATAAAATGTCTTTTTCAGTAACTTTATATCATGAATCCCAAAACTAAAATAAACACGCATGAATAACAGCTGTTGACCAGTAATAGAAAATACTATGATTTGTTTTCATGTATCAGTCAGACAGTCACATTCTGCATGTCATCATCGATTCCTTCGGCATCGAAAATCAAGAGCTCCGGTGGACATGTTGCCACGCTTTCATCAAAGCAGGTCCTCTCGTTTTTTCTATTTTTTATTATTCTTATATTCGGGAGAAATTAAGTTTGTTCAACTTTTTTAAGTTAAAATAATATCAGATTTGACTGATCGTCACAAATTTCACCGCTATGTAAATTCTATTAGAGCATGGGGTACCATAACTTGATAACACCACTTTTTGGGGTGTCACGTCAGCTTTTTCACATTTACATTCACATCCAAAAAACACAGGTAACCATAACTTGGAGTTAACCCCACTTTTTGAGTCCCACTTTTATTTTTTCATAACACCCTTTAAACAAACTAAAATATTTCATTAAAAAATATTACACATTACAATACTTTTAAAAAACATACGAAAATAAAAAAACATACGAAAATAAAAAAACATACGCCCCGGCGACTAAAAGTTTTCATCTTCGTGTTCAGCTTCTTGCCAAATATGCTCCATAAGGTTTTGTTGGAAACTTAGATGCATATCTCGGTCTCGCATTTCTTTATTTTTCCGACGTTGAGTTTCACACCTTTCAATCCATGTACGCTGCATATTTCTTGACGGGTTAGCGTATACCTCGTTCCAGTCAAAAACCGCCATCTTTTGATCTTTTAAAATCATGTTATGGAGTATGATGCAAGAATATATGACTCGACGAAGGGTGTTGACATGGTATGCTCGTGTTGGTTGTTGTATTATTCCCCAACGTCTTTGGAGAACACCAAAAGCACGTTCGACATCTTTCCGTGCACCTTCTTGACGCTTTTTAAAGTAAACATGTTTCGCGTCATTTGCAACCGTGAAAGATTTCACGAAAGTCGCCCATTGTGGGTAAATACCATCGGCTAAGTAATACCCTTTTTCATAACCAACACCATTTACCACATACGAAAGTACAGGGGCTGTGTCATTAATAAGGTCATCAAATAAAAAAATTAAAATGATCGGGAAGAGGATCGGCCTCATAAGTGCTAATGCCTTTGACTATTTTCAAAAATAGTTTTCGTCTCATACGGTATCTTCTTCGAAAATAGTATGAAGGATACTTACAATGATCATCAAAATAGTCGTCCATCAAACGATCTTCGACCCCTTATCGATCACGATGGATCGGGTTACGTGTAAGCACGGGACGATTTTCATCTTCTACTAACGTTTTGTGATACTCATACGCTTATTGAAGAAAGTAAACGTCGGATTCGTCAACAACGTCGAAAGAGTTTGGTTGTCGTTCTTCTTCGAGGTCATTTGGATTCATTGCAATGTATGGATTCATTTTGTGTAAAGAGTGTTTGCGTAGAGAGTGTTTGTGTTTTGTGTATGTAAAATGGTTAAGTTGGGGTATAATATATATATAGAGTGGGTATTGATTTTTTTTGACAAACTAGCCGTTTTTAAACGTTAGGGGGCTGTTTTTGAAAATTAAAATGATGGGAAGAGGATTCGGCCTATAATGTGCTAATGCCTTGGGACTATTTTCAAAAATAGTTTCGGAGAATACGTATCTTCTTCGAAAATTAGTTTTAGGATAACCTGCAATGTCATTGAAATTTATCGGCATCAATCGTTCTTGGCCCCCTCTCGGTCCGCGATTGAATGAGAGGTTCGGGGGTAAAGTGGTTAGATGATTTTCTTCTTGGCTACCAATTGTTGGTGATAAGCAAGAAGCTTGCTCCGAAAAGCCCAGTCGGTTTCATCATTCATTCAGCATATATTTCAACACGAAGAGTTGACGATCTTAATTTATTTGATTCATTTTTGTGTGTAGAGAGTGTTTGTGTTTTTGTGTGTGTAATATGGTTGAGTTGGGGTAGTATATATTAGGTAAAATGAAAAAAAAAACAAAAAAAAAATCAAATTTTGAAAAACTAGCCGTTTATAAACGTTGGGGGGGTAAAATGAATTTTTTTTTAAAAAAAACGCCAAGTTGTTTCGGTAACTCAGCACCCAACGCCGTGACCTATTTTAAATCGCTGGTACCGTAACGCCGGCCACGGCGTTAACGCCAGACCCAACGGCGTTACGGTACCGTGGGCTCTTATGCGGTATTATTATTATTGGTTTGCTAGAATTTAATCATTTATTCGTTAAAAACTCACCGTATACGAACAAGCTAAATAAGAAAAACCAAGTCCATTTATGTATGTGTATATGGACGTAGCAAACTATCCTATCCCGTTAGTACATTGTAAGTTCTTATAAGAGTAACTGTGTATATAAGACTATAAGTTGTTCATGTATGATGTACCGATCGAGCATATATAGATCATATATCCATATTTTGTGAATTGATATTATACACAGATATTTATGGGACCCTGCATAAATAAACAAAAAAGGAATAGTGGCCAAAAGTGTTGATCAACTTACATCCATCCAATGTGGTGGGTAGTCAATGGAATCAACATTATAACTAGCAGAAGTAGGGTGCAAAAGATTATTAACCGGCAACCGGAACCAACTTACAGTTGGATGTGTTTTTATAATGTGAGAAATATACATGACTTACTATGCGATTATGCGATTATAGTTGTGGGGATATCAAGGATTGAACCTTTGACCTTTTGCATGTTGGGTTCAAAGATGCCCTCATTCATTAACAGCTCAACTACGCGTCATCGGCAATATTACCAATCAGAGCGTCTCGTGGTTTTCGGTGGCCCTAGGCAACAACCAAAAAGAGGCCTTATTACACTTGTAAACTAAAAAGAAATTGCATATAAACTTAAATTATATGACTTATATATGTTTAATAATATACGCATTTATATGCAAAACTAATAAAAATGTGGCCCTTATAAAATGAAGGCTCTGTGCGACGACACCTACTGCACACCCCCTCCGAGACCCCTCTGTTACCAATACACGTGATTTAGGTCTTATTAGTTTAATGACACACAAACCCTTTCTATTTAATCCTACACATGGATTCAATTACTGTAGTTTTTAGAAAGCATTCAAAATAATTAGTGGAGAAGATCTTTTGATGCTATAAACATATTGAATTTTATCATAAAAGAAAATTCACATAAAAGTTTAGCAGCTTTTTTATTTTTTGGGTAAAGAGTTTTTCTGGTAAATTTTATTACTTCAAAAAACAGTTAAGTACAATGGATGAGGGTGAATCTCACATCTCCGCCCATTACATAGGCAACCTATTTTCTTAAAGGAAGGAACACAAAGTTACTAGACTACAAATGACTGACACATTGCAATTAAACTATTTCTTCTTGCGACCTCGTAACTTGATATCCAAATTATCGCATATAGATTGCATATTGTCAGGAATGTCATGTCATTCATACATATCATCATCGTATGGGTCGTAGTCGTAACCAGCATTCTCATAAGTATCCCTGCCATGCTCCAACAAACTATTATTAGTTTATTACCATAACCAACCCTCTTTGAAGCCAGAAAACTTGTCATTTCATTATAAACTGGTGCAACTTCATCCTCACTATCATGATCACCCGGATAATCCACCTTTTTCAGAGGTTTACCCTCATCATCCACAAGAGTAATTTTCCCGTTAATAATTAGTTTATCAAGCTTATCAATTTTTTCAACAATAGGAGTAGTACTAATACTACTAGATTCCACGTTCCAAAACGAGGATCCACTAGAACTGGCCTCTTTACTAGCCAAATTTGAAGTCCCCTCATTTGTACCAAAATCGACATCATTTTCAACCGAATTAAGCACATCAAACGGGTTTGGATTACTAACATCTTTTCTAACCTCCACATTTTTCTTA
This sequence comes from Tanacetum coccineum, assembly GCA_026074375.1. Lineage (NCBI taxonomy): Eukaryota > Viridiplantae > Streptophyta > Magnoliopsida > Asterales > Asteraceae > Tanacetum > Tanacetum coccineum. Next base: position 14,711 of record BQNB010118077.1, on the reverse strand, counting down.
TTATTACCACTAGTGTTAACATTGTTCTTTTTAGAAACTTGTCTATACACTTGTTTAATTGGTTTAAATCCCACCTTAGGACCAACCAGAACACCTCTAGGAGCTTGGCTAGGCTTCTTCAGGTTCTTCACCACACCCGAGTCTGTATTCTTGGGACACTCATCCTGAACATGACCAAAAACCTTACAGCACCCACACCTAGGAGGTTTTCACTCATACTCAACACGAACAGTACACGTATAGAAACCCTCCCCCAACAAGGTTAGGTATAGCTACCACGATAGCATCTTTCAACTCCACATCAGCCCGAAGCTCAATCATTGCTCTAGCATAGCTTGACGGTCCCCATGATTCCATGCACATGTCAGAAGTATACGAGTCAAGCATCAAAGGAGTACCAAGTTTAGTAGAAATGACACTCAAACCATCCTTGCTAAATGCCGTCACAGGGACACCATGAAGTTTAACCTAAACCGGAACATTAACAACATCTTCTTTCAATAAGTTCACATCCGGATTCCACTTCTTCAGAATAAGCAGATTGTTATGAATAAACCACGACCCATTTTCAAGCATTGAAATCAAACAATCCATAAAGCTAAATTGGAAAAGGAATAACCCCGTAGACGAGTTAAGCATTGATTTAGCCAGTCCATATTTGCCCCAAGTGTTTAGCAACAACGGGGTATGCCACCCGCTTTCTAAAAAAGAAACCATATGCCGTATTAATAAACCGTTCGCTAATAGATCTAATAATCCCATTACCCGCCGGTGTGATTAAAGTACGAAAATTCACACTTTTCCTAGATTCATCGGAAAATAAATTAGCATAGGAAGTACCTTTATTCGGATTAGCAGTAGAGGTATTTGGTGTCTGACTAACATTCTCATCATGACCAGCCATATCCTTCTCAACCGTGTAACCACCCGAACTACTCAAAACAGGACCATCCGCAACAGATGGCGTCACACCAGTAACCAGTGTAGTATCATTAGTTGAACCTTGTTGTTTCTCCTACACCCCTCTCCCCCCCACCCTTCTTCTGACTCAAAAAATTCCATTCCCGACACATACACACCCTACGCAGACCAATAGAAGTAGTAAAACTCTTACAATAGCACGCAAACGAACCAACAACACCACCAAAACGCCTAGAAGAAAAACCTTAATGTAAAGACCCAAGAACAGATCAAACAAAAGTTTAATCAAAAACCCTAGGACAATTTAAAGGTCGTCTAGGGATCTCTATTTATTAGTAACAAAGGTTCTGAATCAGCCTTAACAACACAACGAATCCAATATAAACAGTGTAGACGCACCTCGAGATCAGAAGACAAACCAACGAAACCCTAAGAAAAAATCAATCTCAACGAACCCTAAATCAGTAACCCTTTGTGAAGAGGATTAGAGAATTAAGGATTGAATGACAATCGATTAGATTTAAGGGATACAAGGGTTTAAGGTTTGTCGTCTTTTTCACCAGAGCAAGTCGACGGGGATTTAAAAACAGGTGACATGTCAAAAATAAAACATTGTTTTATATTTTGATGAACAAGAATGTAACGGGTATACAACATTAGCAAGTTTGATATTCTGATTGAAACACACATTATCTTTTAATGATGGTAGAAAATTCCCTTTAACTTGTAAAACACTTTAAATCAAAACTCTTGAACTAGCTAAGAAGAAAATTACAATGCATTTAACCCTCCCTATATGGCGATTATGGCGACATAAAAACCCTAAACTCGATTCAAATCTGATCGAACTAGCTTAAGATTTCAGTTCCTATTTTAGTTTATGATTTCACTTGTGTTAATCACACTCTAATACTCGATCCTCTGTCTGTTAAGTTTTTTCGCTAGTATTTTATCTTTGTTAGGTTTTGATTTATAATCGTTTATAGGGTTTAGATTCTGATCTATGAGTTATCATTTTTCCAAGACCCAAGGCTATTCGTTCTTTCGCTATTATAAACCCTAATTCTTGCTTAGGGTTTCAACGTTAATTTGAAGATTGATGTTACTACAGGTTCAATGATCCTATCATATTCTACCGAAGGAGATGACTTAGGTTCGGGAAAACTCTCATCAAAAGTAACATTGAGAGATTCCTCAATTCTTATTGTTTCCTTATTAAGCAGTATACTTTACTAGTTTGAGAGTATTCTAAAAACACACACTCGTATGATTTTGGGTCATACTTTGTGAGATGTACTTTAGTGTTAAGTATAAATACTTTACAACCAAAGACCCTAAAGTACTCTACTGATGGCTTCCTATTTTTAAGGATTTCGTTGGGTGTTTTATTAATGAATTTTCTAATATAAACCCTATTAAAGATGTATATATGTTGTCGTATCTAATGCATGACACCAAAACTTTTGTGGAATGGATTGCTCATCTAACATAGCACGACTTATCATTCTTAACTAGCGATGTGTTCTTTCAGCAATCTCATTAGATTGAGAGGTGAACGGGCCTGACAAGGTATAAGACATTCTATGTTGCTCACAAAAGCTCCCAAATTGCATTTTATCAAATTCAGTACTATAATTTGTTACAATTGAAACAATATAACAATCATGTAGGTTCTCAAACCTTTTACACAAACTTTTTTAAGACATCATCCTTAGACTCTACAAATACAACCCAAGTGTAGTTTGAGTGATCATCAACGATTATCAAAGTATAGAAGTTACCTTCGTAACTTTGAATGAGTGATCGACCAAAAAAATCTAAGTGTAACAACTCTAAAACCCTAGTAGTTGATACTTGATGTGTTGTTGTGTGGTGTATATTTTTATGATTCAAGTTTTAAATTTATATTTTGCCAACTTAATCAAAAACAATACTTTAACGGGCAGTGTACCCGGCCGGTGGTAGATTCGTGGTAAGTAGGGTGTCGAACACTTGGAGCGAGGTTAAATCTTTCAATTTAGTAATACATTGGTTTACTAATCTAAGTTAATTCTATTCTAAGTCAAACCTATGCTAATCCTATGTTAGTTCTAATCCTAATTCTAACAGGTTAAAAGGGGGATTTTTTTTCAGTCTGAGAGACTGGCACGAGTTTGGTGGTGACTACAATCAATTCAAGACACTTTAACCCATGCAAGCAAATTAACAGAATATAATAGAGCAGTCAAGCCTTATAATAGAAAACTGTATTAGCCATCATTAATTCGATTAGAAGTTGGTTTGTTTATTCAGTGCAATGATTACTTATCTCGAGGTGGTATATCATTCTTAGACTTAGGCGGGACTTCTTCCTAAGACCTAGAAACATTAATTCTGTCACAGTTAAAACATCCGCCTAAAGCATCTTTATTTGCTGATTATAATATATCTTAGGGATTAAGGCAATGGTGATCTTGTTAAACCCTATCTCATAGAGACTTTACCCACTTACTGCTTAACGGCTCCTTATATACTAGTAGTTCACTGTCTGAGTCTTTACCAATTGATTAGAACGTACTCGTTGGTACCAAGGTCACCTTATGGCTCAACTAAGCTCACAATCAAATGGCAAAGATAAATCAATATTTGTGATCCTATGATTCTAGATATATAAATTGAAATACAGAGAGCTATCCCGGACTCTTAGCCTACGCCTAAACAACATCGAAGTTGCAGCGCATTAAATATGTAGGACTAGACCCAGTTGAATGATAGGTTGCATACTTAAGCACGTAAACAAGTATTTAAAATCCTAAACACTGAGTTAGGGTGTGGTCGACATATTTTTGATACATAACCAAATAGTCGAATTTTTAGAATGCCAAGAAAGATAGAGCAAAGAGGTTTACAACTTGCTTAATTCTATAGGAAATAAAACACTCTTGTAATCAATCATTACTCTAGTATTCATTCATTTTGGGTATCATTGTTTAACTCGGTTAGTTTACCTGTTGATTTGGATTATTATTCTTATAATTCTTACCCCCAATGGTTATGGGTACCTTTTGGTATTAGCCATGTTTATGAAGATTTTAATGTTTGGTTTGTTTATCTTGATTGCTTAATTTATCATTGATTGTTGATTATGTTTATCAATTATACTCGTTTACGTGCTTAAGTATGCGACCTATCATTCAACTGGATCTATAGATGTAGAATATCATGCTAGCTAGATACTGTGATAGCTCTCTATATCCGCAGTTTATATATCTAGAACATTGCCCCTAGTATTTATCGTCTTTCATCTCCTTATCGCCGGATCATAAAATAAGGGAATCTATCTTTGCCATTGGTTTAGTGAACAGTATTGGAACTAGTAGCGGACTGGGAGCCAACAAATGACGTTCTGATTCCCTTGGTAAGGACTTGGATAATAGACTACTAGTATATAAAGAGCCGTTAAGCAGTAAGTTAGTAAAGTCTCGTTGAGCTGGGGTTTCATAAGATCACCATTATTAATCTCCTAAGATAGATTATAATTAGCAAATGCTTGCTTTTATGTCGGATGTGTCTTTAATTTATAATAGAATTAGATCATTTTTTATTAGCTGTGTCTTAGGTTTAGGAAGAAGTACCGCCTAAATCTAGGAATGATATGCCCCTCGAGATAAGTCAATATTTCACTACAATAAATCTACCTGCGTTTTAATTAGATTGATCATGGTTAATACAGTTTTCTTAAAATTGGCTTGACTGCTCTTCTATCTTCTAATTATCAGCTTGCATGTGTTATCATGTCTAAAATAGGTTTAAGTTACCACCAAAACCCGTGCCAGTCTCTCAGACTGAAAACCCCCCTTTCATATTAGAATTAGGTTTAGTATAGGTTTTGACATAGATTAGATAGACTAAATTAACTTTAGATAAACTTGAAAATACTTAGTAGACTTAGGAATTAATGCTCTCGCTCTTAGTGATCGACACTCTCTACTTCAACAAAGCTAAAATGACTTCGGGTACTACGCCCTGATTAGGTGTTGTTTTTAGGTAATGCTCGACAAAATATAAATGTAAAACTTGATAATAATTAATACCTACGCACAACGACACATCAAGTTTTTGGCGCCACTGTCAGGGAGTGAAGTTGTTTAATTTTTATATTTATTAGTATTTTAGTTCTAACTTTTAATTAATCTAGATTTAGCGTAATTTAATTAGTGTAGAATTTTTAATTTTTGAGTCTTAGTGTCGGGTCATCCATTTCACCTAAAGTTTTTATAATTTTGTTTGTGTGTTTGTTTTACTTTTCTGTTTTATTTTTGTTTTCTGTACACTGTTTTGGTCAAACAATCGATATGGCGTATTCACAGTTAAATACGGCATATCAACCTCTCTAAACCAATACAACGTATTCCATTCAAGAAGACAATACGGCGTATTTAGTTAATTGAATACGGCGTATTGACTATCTGATACAACAACATACTTTAAAATTTTCGCATATTTCCATTTTGATGCTATTAGTTTTATGTATTTACTCCTTCTGAGCAAAGCCTACTTGTTATTTTAACATAGGTGTTAGGTTGTGCTAATAAACGTAACCGGAATACCGATTCGATCAAGATTTATAACTAAGTATGACAAAACTGACTTTTCAAGGAATATATGGAGGAAGTTCAAAGCGGATTATGGCTCGTATTACTACACCAAGGTGCAACGAACTGAAAATTTCAAACTATGGGACGAGTTTTTGAAAATTTACTACGAAGATAACGTATTCAACGATAAATAAATCGGGGATGACACTTGTGGTCGAACCACACTACAAAAGTCTTGGCGGATAATAGATTTAATTTAAATTCCCATGTAGATCTCCAACTCCAAACTTCGACTACATGTTTCACACTCTCGCTTACTGGAGATGCACGAAAGTGGTGGATAGATAAGATTGATGGCAAAATCATTACTTGGGGAAATTAATGGAAATTTTTTTTCACAAATACTACCCTTTATCCCTTAATGTATAAATACATGGTTAGGATTACAATTGGTACGAATGTCTGTGGAATTCTTACCTTGACTTCATAAATTGGTTAAATTCAAAATTCAAAAAACATAGGAGAATGGATGGAAAAACCAAGAACGCCCTATGGGAATTTTGGATAAAAGGTGATGATGATGAAGTATTGTTGGATGACATTGTGCATATGTGACGATGAAGACATAATCTGAATACAACACATACACCCTAAACAATAATGATGCTGCAAGAAGGAAAATCATTTGTGCGCTTGATAAAGGGCAAAGGATACTTTGATAAAACATAGCGAAGGTTAATGGGCATTAACATTAGGTGAAATTGAACGACATCACGATGATGAGAAAGAAATGCTCAATAAAGGAGTGTGCAAATCCAAAAAATTTGAAGTAATTCGGTACTCGCTTGGTACTATTGAAGAGAACATTGCCATCAACACATGCGAGTACAATACCTGGAAGAGAACCAATGGAATTGTGCCAAGCGTCTACCATGAAAATTTTCGCAAGAAGGATCAATGGTGGCTCGTGAAACGCACCAAATAATGAGTTGAGACAGAAGTTTACTTAAGACTTCGCTGTAACCAAAAAGTGCTGCCGGGTGACAACTAATATTATTTTTCTTATTTTTATCGAGTCTGTCTTCCCAGACTCTCGATACGATGTATCCAATGTCAATGGATATGACGTATTGACTGTCTGGACGTTATCTAATACTTTACATTTTTGCATTTAAAACATTATTGTCAGATTATCTATACGGCGTATTCATGAATATGATACGACGTATTTGGTAATCTGACCCATACCTTAGATACTTTTTACACGGCGTATCCTGGTTTTGGGATATGGCGTATCGACTTCCTATACAGTTTTTCATTTTTGTTTTTGTTTTCTAACTATCGAATACCAGAGATAGAATTGCATTGGTTTTTCTATATCTTATATAGGACCTTACAGAACGAAAATGATGATCTTGGTGGAGTATTTATATTTTAGAATTCAGTGTGTTGTAGTCATGCTGGCATCCAGACTCGCATTTAACATTCAACAATCGTACTATAAAGCAACATGGATGATCATACAGAGTAAAATCCCAAGAGAGTTCTCATTTTAATTCTTTTAATTTCACGTTTTTTTGTTTAATGTTATATTTATACAATGAGGTCGTTGTATACTTTAAGTGGGGGGAGGAGAATTAAAACGCTTACTTGTCCATATTTTCACAATAAAATGCTTAAATTATGCCTTAATTAAAAAAAAATTCAAGCATACTTTTGTGGATTTTATTAGTGTACATTAACCCGCAAATAACCCTTGTTTGGATATTGTAAGATTTAGCCTTATCCGTTTTTCAAATTTTTACTTTAATTCTCATTATAATTATGAGTGTGCCGGGTGATGTTGTTAGACTTTAAAAGTTTGGCTTGGGTATATCTATTCGAGACCACAATAATCAGTTAGTATTTTAGAAATAAGATGGTGTAGACATTTTCTAAACTGGTAATTTTTAGGATTTACCACCAAATAAGGCCTTATAGTTGGTTGTAATAACTAACTAATACACTGGTTAGTTAACCCTCCATTAAACCCTTTGGTTTTACTCTTATTTTAGTTGTTAGGTTACCCTCCTGTAAAACGTCCGAGCCTGGACATTTCGTTTCTGGAACACATTGTTTGTTTCATTACAATACTTTAGCTTTCCCTGTTTTAGATTTAGGTCCTTTTGTTATGTGGTGGTCACACTTTAAATAGTTTCTTTTATTAGATTGTAGTTGCTTTTTGTTTTAATAGTATTGTATTTCTGGTGTCTCAATGCAAAATAGTTCTATCTGCATGGGGTGGTCAAAAAAATTGCACATGCTATTGTGTACGTTATGTGGAAATTTCTATCTACGGTCGAGGAAAATTGCACAATGCATTAGGATATGTTGTGTGAAAGTAGTGTATATTTTTAAATCTTAAAATTTTATGTGTGTTTTACTACTTGCACAAATTTATTTATTTACATCCAAGGTTATGGACGGAGAATAGATAAATACCCGGATTCATTATGATCGTGAAGATGGTTGAAATTACACAAAATTCGTTTCGTCAACTAGCTTATATGATGTTTGAAAAACTTTGAAAAAAGTGACAAGTACAAAAAGTGATTCTTGTAGGAGTATTGTTGTTTGTTGTCGAAATATAACCAAACCATGTTTTCTCTTGTATAAAAAAGTGGTTGATATACCATAATGTTTACGTATGTTTAGTATGGTATATTATGGAGATTGGACCGTTAACGGGAACGCAACTAAGTTGTTTGTGATTGATCTATGATCGTGACGTTTATGTATATATTTAAGTTATTTTTCATGGGTACGATCGGGAATAGTATATCAACAACGTACCTTATTTGTTTGGACTTAATCTATTTATTTTGTTCTTTTTATTTAACAACAATTAATTTCCCTTTCCTGATCCATAACCTTAGGTCTTACTCGAATGAGGATATGAGCAATTGCATGTATCTATTCCATCATTATAGATGTGTATGTGTGATTTTGTCCGCCTTGTTGGTTTATTACCTTTGGTAAAACATTAGACGATCCATGCCCGATATTTTTCTTCATCGTAACATTTGGTTGTACTCAAGTGGGGGAATTGAATGCAATAATGTATGTCTATTACATCGTAATGGATGTGTATATATGGTTTGCCGCCCTTGCTGGTTTACGACTATTGGTGAAGATTACTAGTCCTATTCTTTAGCTTATTCAAGTTAAGGATCGAGCAATCACATATGTCTATTCTGTCGTTACGGCCATGTATGTGTGATTTTGTCACCTTTTCTGGAATAATGATATCGATAAAGACTAGAAAGAACAATCAACCTTTAAACCAAAAACCCAATTTACCTTTTAAATACTTGCCACTCCTTAGCTTTAGTGGTGGAGATGTGTATCCTTGCCAAGCCTATGATAGAATACTCGTCACGACCAAACAAATGAGTGAATTAGTTATGTGATACCACATAGATTAGTTAAGAGAACTGAGGGATTTCATCTTCATATTTCGTGAGGTGTTTGGTTGTGTACTAATAATTGAATGAATAATTGCATAAAAGAAAAATCCTTGACTATGGTTGGGGTACATTTTCATAAAATTTTGAAAGTCTACTTGAGGACAAGTAGAATTCAATTTGAGTGGAGGATATTTGATGACATCATAATAAGTTCACCTTTTATAGCAGCCAATTAGATATCATGTTATCTTACTATTTTGTATAATTATTACAAGTAAAACATAAAATTAATTGGTACTTAATTGCTTAAAGATGTTATTTGCAGTAATTATGGAGTAATTGGTGAAGTTATGCTAAAAGGCATGCATTTTGGAGCTTAAACGAAGGGAACGAAAATCTCAGATATGTTCTCGACAAACTAATAGATATTGTGTATCTTTCTTCAAGGAAGATACGCGTATATGCGCAATGCATCTTTCACAAGAAAACTCACAAAGAATTAAAGAGCAAATATATGCCGTATCCAGAAGACCTATACGCAGTATTGAAGGATATTTTGAGGATTCCTAGGAAGATATTAATCAGTAGGTCCCTACTCTAGAAGAAACCCCCTTATACTCGTAGTTGGACCTCAACAATATGTGTATCGATGATTTTCCAGACATTATAAATACAAATCCTTAAACACGAGTTTAGGGTGTGCTTGAACATATTTTCGATACACTAACCACAAAAGTCGATTTTCAGAAGGCGAGAAGAGCAAAGAAGGTCTCGCACGTGTTATTCTATAGGAAACACCTTGTAATTCATCTTTATTGTACTAATGTTGGATTTTTTGGTTCATTGTATTTAACTCGGTTAGTTTACCTTTAATTTTAGGTATCATTCATTTAACTCGGTTAGTTTACCTTGTTGATTCGATTATTATTCCTGTATTCATTACAATGGTTATGGGCTAATACCATTTTAATGTTTGGTTTGTTTATCTTGATTGCTTAATTTATCGTTGATTGTTGATTATGTTTATCAATTTATACTCATTTACGTGCTTAAGTATGCGACCTATCATTCAACTGGATCTAGGAATGCAAAATATTGTGCTAGCTAGATACCGAGATTGCTCTCCATATCTATAATTTATATATCTAGAATCATAGGATCATAAATAATGACCTGTCATTGCCATTGGTTTAGTGAACAAGTTGGACTAGTAGGTGTCCTGGGATTACAAATGACATTTTGATTCTCTTGGTAAGGACTTGGACAATAGACTACTAGTATATAAAGAGTCGTTAAGAAGTAAGTTAGTAAAGTCTCGTTAAGCTAGGGTTTTTATAGACACTTATTTGTTGCCAAGATAGATTACAAACAACAAATGCTTTCTTTATGCGGATGCGTTTAATTATGACAGAATTATCGTGTCTAGGTTTTAGGAAGAAGTACCGCCTAAATCTAGGAATGATATGCCCCTCGAGATAAGTCAATCATTGCACTAATAAACAAACCTGCGTTTTAATTAGATTAATCATGGTTAAATACATTTTTCTTAAAATTGGCTTGACCGCTCTTCTATCTTCTGATTATCAGCTTGCGTATGTTATCATGTCTAAAATAGGTTTAAGTTACCACCAAAACCTGTACTAGTCTCTTAGACTTAAAACCCCCCTCCACGTTAGAATTAGGTTTAGCATAGGTTTTGACATAGATTAGATGGATTAAAACTAACATAGATAGCTAACATACCTGTAGACTTAGGAATTAACGCTCTCGCTCTTAGTGATCGACACCCTACTTACCAATGAAGCTACAAATGATCAAGTACACTGCCTGTTAGTGATATTTTTAGGTAATGTTGGCAAAATATAAATGTAAAACTTGATATAAATTAATAACCTCATGTGCAATTGACACATCAGTTGTTTTCCCATATTATGATATGTCCACAATCATACGCCTTATTACGAAGTAAAACAAGCTTATTTTCCGGCAACGATTACCACAAAAAAATTGATCGTTGCCGGATTCACACCGTCAATTATATAAAAATATAATTAAAAGTATAAAATATATATAGAAGTGTAAAAACCAACAATCCATGATTACCGAGAGAAGTAGTATAGAGCTTATCTCGGGTGTAAATCCCCAGACGCATGGCTGGAAATGGTAATCCGATACGACGAAATTTGAGTTTGAAGGATGGACATGAGGTTTGGGAAGTTGAATTAAGTCAAGATTTAAAACATTAAGGACTAAAACGTTTAAGAGAAAAACCTAGAAATTATGAAATTAAATTAGAAAACGAAAGCCCTGTATACTCGGTCAAAAAGAGGGAAAACCTAAATCTTTAAAAATAAACCTACGGAAAATTTTTCTCTTCTAAACTACTCTACGGGACAATATATCGAAGAATGAAAAAAGACTAGACCGAAAACGCGATCAGTTCGTTTGACCAAAACGAGTCAAACCAAAGAAAAACACCGTGCCGGGACCGTTCTTTAAAAGAGAGAAAGTTATAAAAATGACCCTACGAAAACTTTACATATTTTTCCTACAAACTAGGATGAAAAGAAAATTTCTAAAAAAGCAATATTTTTTTGATAATTTTTGTATTTATTATGAATTAATAAACTTTTTAACTAATTAAATTATAAGAAAAATATAAAGTTTACAAAATTCTGAAAAATTTACACAAAATACTTGACTCTATAAGCTACCTACGAAAAATACCAACACACACCCAGTTATTTCAATAAGCCCGAAAATAAGCTTGACAGCTTATAAGCTTATAAGGGGAAAACCCCCTTAAATATGTATGCCCTTGTGTCTATAACAGAAAAAGACCCACTGGGGCTAGTGGTAGGTGTGTGGGAGTAAAGGGGATGTTATTGCTTGGTCAGGGTTCGAGGGTCTTGCTCGCACCCCGACAAGTATCTTCCCCTTTTTTTTTTTTTTATAAACTCTTAGGGTAGAAAGTTGTACTAAATTTAAATCTAAGGGTAGGCGGACAAACTTTAGGGAAAGTTACACTATATGTGAAAACGGTTAAACCCTACCTATGAAAAAAATGCAAAAAACGCTCGCGACATAGATTATTTTTAGCTTATAAAAAAATGAGTTTGCAGCCAAAACTTAAAACTAAAAAGTTTAGTAAAGAGCTTATTCCCCACAACTTTAACAAAACACTTTTGACTTTGGTCAAAAAGAATAAAGCTTATAAAATTAAGCTTTAAGGGTGACAGCAGCTAAAATGGACTAAAAGCTTAAAATGTTACTAAAGTTACTTTGGAAATAAGTTTAGGAAGAAAAAGAGAAATATCTTAACAACTATTTAACTAACTTAAAATGCTATGAGGAAGCAATTTGAGCTTATGGAATAAGCTCAATAAGCCAGAATGTGGCTTAAACCCCACAACAGTACTAACTTGGGTGTTAGTACTGTTGGTGTAAACAGCCATGGCATCTTTGGGCTTAAAATAGTGCAAACCTGAATAAGCTTATATCAAAGGCTGAGACTTTGAAGACTTATATAGGGCTTATAAGCTCTTATAAAAAAAAAAATAGCCAAATACTTGGGCGTTAAGTTTGGCTCTTTAAAGGCTGAGAAAGATGAGCTTAAAGATCCCCCTTTGCACCAGGGGAGCTTTATGGCAAAACTCAAGGGCTTATTTGACAGCTTATTTTAAGCTGTCAAATAAGCTCTAAAATCTCAAATAAGCTCAAACAGATTGAGTTCTATAACCAAGGGCTCCTTTGTGCACCCAATTTTGAGCTTTTGAAAGTTAATTTGTACTTGTTATTTTTGACTATGAATAAAGCGCTTTGGTTTTGAGAAACTGTGACAGTGAAAGATAATGTTTTAAATGAATTTGACCACAAAGTCAAAAGTGGGGGGGGGGGGGGGGGGGGGGGGGGGGGGGGGGGGGGGGGACAAAAGGCTTGTGACAGGCCATTTTTTCAACAAACAAACCACACACTTTTTGATGCTTTTAATACAACCACAAGTGCTTAATCAAATAAGCATCTTGTGGGATTCTAAATACTACTTCACTGAGTTTTGAAAAAGTTTTAGAAAACCTTAGTGAACAATTTTCAACTAAAAATGTTTTTAACAAACAGCTTAAAAGTGACTTAAAAAAACTTGAGCTTAAATTGACAACGTGACCATAACCAATGGGAGGGCCCAAAATAACCTTCATGGGACCCTGTTTTGCCTTGTGCCAAACACCTTTATCTAAATAATAGTCAAACCAAAGTAGGGGTTATAAACCCATTTTTAGCCAAAACATAAAATCTTTTTTATCTATTCTACTTAATTTAAACCTTTTAAGCTATTTTAAAACAAAAAACACTAGCTTATTAAGGAAATAAGTCTAGTTTCAGCTAGGCTTATACTACATTTTGACAGTTTTGGACGGAAAAAGCTTAATGGGCACAAAGATATGCAATAAAAACTTAAACAAATTAAAACTCAACACTTTAAACTAATGCATTTGTAAGAATTATAAAAGCAATAAGCTAAGATTGAAGCTTAGAAGTTAAAGCTAGGAAATGAAATTTCAGAAAATTGAAACCTTGGGATTTGTTGTCTCAGAACAAGGCCACTCTTTCTGAGTGAGTGGCTAGAAAACCTTCTCTATTGGCTCCCAAAGCCTACTACCTGAGCCAATAAGGCTCAATAAGCTTATGTTAGCCTTATTTTCAAAAGCTTCCAAATTCACATCAAATGAAAATAATTTCAACTTAAAAACCAGTAATTAAGAACATTGAACAAGTATTAACACTGATAATGAGCTTATTAACCAGGATAAGCTCAAATTAGCTATCTATGAGTAGCTTATATTGAGTTTAAAACGGCTTAATTTTTCATTAAGAATGGAGTAGTTTTTCATTAAAATTGAGAATTACAATTGCATAAGAGAAAGTAACTTAAAAACACTTAAAACTTAATAAAAACTAAATTAAACTTTGTATGAAAACTGAATCCCTTGCCACAATGGCTTACAAGGCTTATTTATAGCCGAAAACTTAAAACTAGGTCTTCTTTCTTCTTTCTCTTTGTTGTGCTTGTTTGTAGACACACAAACACAGGTGTGTTTGTTGTGTGAGAGGTTTAAAGCTCTCATCTTGGCCCTTCAATCTTTAAAATCAATCCAAGTCGTCGAATTTGGTCTTGGGGGGTGTGGGATTGCCAAGTTGGCAACTTTGTGGCTGGGAAAGTTAGTGGAGGAGGGGGAAAATGAATATCCATGGTGGTGGTGAATGTTCGTGGGGTAAAAACGGGTTTAACAACCCGTGAGTTGTGTTGGGAGGGAAAAAGAGAGCGGGAAAAGTTGTTTGAGTGTGTAACAGAGTGTGAGTTTTACCATTTGGCTAAAATGGTCCCTCAAAGTTATATTTTTCATTGCATACATGGTCCCTGTGGTTAAACAACTTTTGGGGACTTGGCAAAACAAGTCCCCAAGAGTTATATAACTCTTTGCATTTTTCGTCCCTTTGGTGTACAAGTTAGGGGTGTTGGCAGAACTGCCCCCCCACTTGTTACTTTGAGCAAATTGCAAAATCAGCCCTTGTCTTTTCTTTTCCTCTTTTCTTCTTTATATATAAGTTTAGGGTTTGGACAATTTCAGCCCCTAAACTTATATTTCTTTGACTTTGGCCCCGGGGTTGACTTGTGTTGACTTTGACTTCGACCAGTTGACTTTTTTGTTGACTTTTTGACTTGATTGACTTTCCGGCTTTGATTTGGCTTTGTCTTTCACAGTCTTTT
>BQNB010118076.1:0-19305 GCA_026074375.1 Tanacetum coccineum | reverse complement strand
GCTATTTTGACAATTAGCATAGCATCGTTAACCCTCAAATATACATAGCCTGATCATCTATGTATAATTCAGGAAGGACCATGCCCATGCTGAGAGTAGTCACCTTAAAAACTTCTTGCCAAGAAACAGTTTTCTACTTATATCAAGTTTTGTGTGCGTATTTACAAAAATTATTTATAATGTTTCAGTGATTTGCAAGGAACTTCAATGGAAGGACCGATTCCTTCTACAATATCTATGTTGACAAAAATGGTCCAATTGTGAGCAAATGCCTAAGCCTCCTGTTATTTTTGTTGATTTAAGCCTTGAACTAACTTTATATATGTGTTATATATGGGGTTGCCAGGAGGATAACTGATTTGGCTGGATCAAGAAATTTTCCATTTCCTAATCTGCAAAATGTGACAAATACATTGTGAGTTGAACTACATAGATAGTTAAATAACGAGTTAACATGATAACGAATTCTAACTACCTTTCATACAGGACCCTGAGAAATTGTTTCCTTACTGGTCCAATACCCAAGTACATTGGATACATGAATTCTATGAAGATCTTGTTAGTCGGTTGCTAGTATTTAGTTGTAATTTCATTTGATCTTTCAACACTTGTACTTATATAAATCTTTGGAAATAATTCTTTTGTAGAGACCTCAACTTTAACGGATTGACCGGTCCAATACCTAACTCATTTGAGAACCTCAAATTAGATGGAATGTATGCAAAAACTTATAAAGACATTGCAGATTTATGTATACTTGGAATTTGCAGTATAATTTAATCTTTAAAAATATCCCATCAATTTACATTTCTGAATAACAACGTGCTATCTGGAGATACACCAGGATGGATATTTAGAGGAAAAAAAAAGATGTAAGTGATCTCCCACCAAATATTTTCATTTGTGACCATATAATAAAGATCTTTAACTTTGTAATTTCCATTCTCTATTGCAGTGATTTATCTTACAATAATTTTACGCGGGCTCATTCACGGAATTGTCAGTCATCTAGCTTGTAAGTTTATTTTATCCTACCTTCATATATTTCACTAAATTATGGAGTAGACCATTTCTATCTGTGGTCCTTATCACTAAGTATTCAATTCGTACCACAGGAACTTAGTTTCAGTGCTTTCATCTTCAGCTGCCAACAACAAGTATGTTCCATCATTAATCTGCACATAAACTTTGAATTGTTCATAATGATGTGACCTAACAAAATTTAATCTTATAGAGATGCTTGGTGTTTGTCAGACCAACTTACTTGCAGCAGAAATCCCAACCGTAAGGCTGACAAGATATGCACTCCCTTTCTTTAATCTGTATATAAATGAAAAAATAGGTGGTCGGTTAACGGTCAAACGGTTTCGGTTGATTCAAGTCCTTCTGGTCAAGTTGGCAAACAAACACCTCTGTCCTTTTAATTTTCTCATAAATCACATATGCTGTAAAATCATATTTTCTTTAATAGTCTAAATTTCAAATAAAAACAAGAGTTAAGTACATAGATCGTCCTTGTGGTTGTCCCGAAATTGCAGGTTTCGTCCTAAAAGTCCCGAAATTATCACTTTGATCGTCCCTGTAGTTGTCCATTTTAGACCGTAACTCCATCCAATTAAAAGTTAACGACAGGGGCATTATCGTCTTTTCGCGTCAAAATAAACCATAAGGACCATTTATGTAATTTTTTTTTCTTTTTTCCTGATTTTTTATTTATTTAATTTCCACATCATCTTCATCCTCATCCCCCCACTCCCACCACCATCCACCACTCCCACCACCAATGGCCATTGCTTAATGAAGATTCTTAGCTAAAGAGGTGAAAGAATTAGAAACTGTAACATCTTCACCAATAGGATTAATAGTACCAGTGTTTGACCCAGAACCTCTTACAAGAACTCTTGGCCTAGAATCTTGATTATACATACACGCAAGATGAGGCTTCCTAACTGAAGTATCATTAACCCTGTTCAATCCTGACTTATTAGAACCAACAACAAAATTATTACCAGGCTTCAATTTATTATGAGAAGTCTTCAAATTACCCTCACTAGACACATTACTCCTCTTCTGAATTCCAAAACCATTACCCTGAATTCCAAAACCATTACCTTGCCTACCATTGCTTTGAACACGTCTTCTTTGAAAAGCTCCATTAACTCCACCTGTATTGTGATTACCATTTCTAGCATGCAGCGAATTATATTGAACAACAGCGGGTTTGTTTTTCCTTCCCACCATAACAAAACCATCATCATTTTCCACTCTACATTCAGTAACATTAATTCCCTTCCCTTTAATATTAATGGAATCTTTAGTAGCTTGGGCAGCTGTTTCGTCCTCGGACCTCGGTCATACTTTACATGACACAGTTACATGACCAAAAGTTTTGCAATGGGTACAAAGAGGAGGTTTCCATTGGTATTTAACATCAAGTTTACCTACTCTAGCAGGTCTAATTCCAATAGAAGGATAAGAAATTTGAAGGGAAGAATGCAACTCATCATCAGGCAGTTACTTCAACTAACACTCTTGCGAAATCAAGTTTCCCCGACTTCTTCAAACACCTCTCCTTGGTCATTTTTTCCATCAACATTGGCTTTCCTATCCCACTCATTATTTTCCCAATGCCATTCCCATTACATAACTCCATAGAAATATTATGAACACAAACCCATATGGGAATAGTACTTGGCTCAACTTTCTCCAACCAAATACCAGGTTCCCATATATTTAAAACTAACGGGACATTGTTTACCATCCAAGGACCACTCTCCAAAACTGCTTTCATCCTCTCTTCATTCTTGAACTTAAAATAAAAACATCAATACCATACACCCTCCACATTCTACTTAAATTTGCATTAACAACACGATAATCCATAGATGTACCAACAAAATAACCATAAAGTTGTAGATAACATGCTTCAGCACCCTTTTTAATGTCTTCAACTAATATATCAATTCTACGAGCACCATTCTCCTGCTTAGAAACAAACTGAGGAACATAACTCATTTGGAGCTCTCTATCCTCTACACCCTTCTTAATTCTTTCAGCAAAGGACTCTATATTTAATGAAACATCAGCATTCCAATTCTTAACCCCAAACTTATTAGAAGACCAAGCATTAGAAGACTTATGGTTATGAAACAGGCCAGGACGAAAATGGGCTGAAGAAAATCCAACAGAAGGCTTTTTCAAAATTCCTTTACGCCCATGATTAAAAACCATCCCCATTAATCAACATTCCTAACATGAGCATCATCAATGTGCTTTATATTAGCCATCCCCATTAACACAAAATCAGACCCTTCTTTATTAAAAACCATCCCCATTAACACACTTATCAACATTCCTAACATGAGCATCATCAATGTGCTTTATATTAGCCACATTGTGAGTACCCACATTATCAGATGATAACGTGTTATCAACCATGTTAAAGTCCTCCCTACACTCCACCTTATCGGTCCTTAAATTCTGCTCAACATTTTCAACATCAACACGCCTAACAGGATCATTAATAAATGAACCATCATTTACCACGCTATCAAAATCAGTCACCATATGCTTACCACTACTTTTCTCATCACTGTTACACTTAACAGCAATATCAGGCTTCTTAATGCTATCAACTACACCTTCTCTAAATGTCATTTGCTCAGAAATACCCTTATCATAATTAATTCTATCAAGAACCTTAACAAGAGGATCATCAACAGCAACTGTACTAGAATTTGAACGTTTACCTCTATTAACATTAACAGGAGAGACTTCATTACAAATTCGAGCTTTCCCAGCAATTTTAGAAGAACGAAGACATTTGAGAACCGAACCCGCACCAGCAGATGCAGATGAATGTGATTGAACCTTGATTCGAACACCTTTAGGACGTTTCAGAGACTTCCTAGGTTTATCCGTAGCCTTAGGAAGATTAATTTCAATACTTGGACATGGATAAGGCCTATGACTAATTCCTTCGTTTTGGGGATTCAAGTGGCATAGCAACAATCAAAATAGATGTTAAACAAAAGGAATTACTGAATAGAAACACAACAATTGATTCAAAGAATTGACAGAAATCGAATCACTGTTGGAAGAGGCGGTGTGGCCAAGACCAACTAGAGAGAAAGAAGAAAGAGAGTTTTTGATCGGTAAAAATACAGTTACTTTTATCTGGACGTGAAAGGACGATTTTGCCCCTGACGAAACAAAAAGATAACGAAATTTCAGATGGAGTTAGGGTCAAAGGACCGGTCAACTCAAAATGGACAACCATAGGGACGATCAGTGTAATTTTCGAACTTTTAGGACTAAACATGCAATTTCGAGACAACCACAAGGACGATCTATGTACTTAACTCTAAAAACATTAAGAAAGGTTATATGCATTTCATTACACATTGAGTGACATTTGACCATTTTACTATTAGCTAAATTATTGTAGCTGATAATAAAAAAACACGACCGATACCGACCTGTCCATAAGCAAATGGGTTCATATTGCCACCTCTATTAGATACCTTTTTTATTCTCAATTTCATGACCAATTTATCTTACATTACAGATCATTCTTTATTTATTAATTGTGGTGGAACAAGAACAGAATTTGATGGACAAGAATATGAAGAAGATTTGACCAGCGAGCAAGCATACTTTTACTCTAGTCAGGAGAGATGGGCCTATAGCACGAATGGTGTTTTCCTGCAGAATGACAATGCACCATTTGTTGCAAGTAAACCAGATGTGATAGGTGGCGATATTTATAGAACAGCTCGTTTTTCTCCCACTTCACTCCGGTACTTTGGACTGTGTATGCGGAAAGGGAGTTATAAAGTGAGGCTTCACTTTGCTGAAATAAGTTATTCCGGTGACATGACATTTAGTAGTCTATGAAAGAACGCTATTTCATTATCAATTCAATTAAGTGATTACGCCAATTTTTTGTCGGAGAAAAAAACCATAAAATTGCATAATTGGAAAGAATGTTGGGTCTGATTCCGATCTGGTAACCAGTCACACTCAAAAAGGCCTTACTGTTCCACAAAGATTTAGCGAGTGCAAATAAAGTTTGTTTAACAAAAGAGACTTCGGATCCAGATTTATTACCGCTGTTACGCAATTTGCCCGATTTTTTTCGACATATAACTAAATTGAGAACTAGTTACTAAAAGTTATGCCTTTTTCACAACAAGGGGTGTTTCGTATTTGAAAGATAACTCGTGGAAGCAAGCTGATGGTGTTTGAAGGGTAATCATAGAGACTACGAAAATATTATGATAACGTTAGCACTATAGATAGTCCACTTGTACTGGTCCGGAAAGGGGACTACTGCAATTCGCAGATCGACGGTGTCTATGGACGCTTATATCCGCTATCACAATAAAAACAAAGTTTAGTTTTTATCCTTCCATTTTGATGTAATTTTTTCAAAGTTCACACTTTAAAGAGCATGTAAGTTCTTGTTTTCTCTCTTTTGCAGACTCAATGTAGGACCCGTCTTGATGAGGTACAGGATGCCACACTACTGGAGCTACAGGAGGAACTCTCCTGCTGGATCTATATTGGATATGTGATCGGATTCGTGTGCATTTGTTGGGTTAATTTTAGCTGTACTTTGGTGGGGAAGTTATATAAGAGGGGACAAAGAAGATAAAGGTAAGAACAATATACAAGAGATTGTGCATACAAGTTGGTTCTTGTTATAAGCGGCAAGGTGAAATGAGTCATTTTTAAGCACGTATTGCATTTAATTACTATGACAGTTATAAATTAAGAAAATATTTAATTGCTAAATTATTTTATTTGACTTGTGTGAAATAAATAAGAAATACTGTAACATTGTCCTTGTCACAGAGCTCCGTGCACTTGAATTACAGACGGGTTATTTTAGTCTGCGACAAATCAAATCTGCTACACATAACTTTGATCCTGCTAATAAGATAGGTGAAGGAGGCTTTGGACCAGTTTACAAGGTAAACATTATCATTTGAATCTGATTCTGATTCTATTACTGGAGTATATTTTTAGCCGGTTAAACCGAAAATAAATCCATTTTATTTGCAGGGTGTACTGCCAGATGGTTCCGAGATCGCTGTTAAGCAACTCTCCGCCAGATCAAAGCAGGGGAGCCGTGAATTTGTCACTGAAATAGGCATGATATCGGCTTTGCAGCATCCAAATCTTGTTAAGCTTTATGGCTGTTGTATTGAAGGAAAAGAGTTGTTACTTGTATATGAATACGTGATAAATAACAGTCTTGCACGTGCTCTTTTTGGTAAATACTTCCCATCCTTATATGTCCCATTTCTATGAAAACTTTACAATTTGTAATTTCATATAGGCCACGAGGACCAAAAGCTTAATTTGGACTGGTCCACAAGAAAGAAGATATGTATGGGAATAGCAAAGGGCTTAGCCTATCTACATGAAGAATCAAGGTTGAAGATAGTTCACAGAGATATAAAGGCGACTAATGTGCTTCTTGACAAGGATCTTAATGCTAAGATATCAGATTTTGGTTTAGCAAAACTAGACGAAGAAGAGAATACTCATATCAGCACACGCATTGCTGGGACAAAGTGAGTTTTCATCCTTCAAATCTTATATATTCTTTGTACAATAGCTAAATTCCTTATGTGACTCGTTTATGGTGTAAATTTGTAGAGGTTATATGGCTCCGGAGTATGCAATGAGAGGATACTTGACAGATAAAGCAGATGTTTACAGTTTCGGAGTTGTTGCCTTAGAGATTGTCAGTGGGAAAAGCAATATTAACTACAGGCGAAATGAAGAAGAAGACTTTGTCTACCTGCTTGATTGGGTTAGTTCAATATTTTCTTGAATATAATGGCAGTAAAATGGGTGGGTAAGGCAAGTTGGTCAAAAAACTGGTGCTGGTTGAAGCAAGTCTTATTACTTAGGGTATAGAACGGGTTTGGGTTTTCTCCACCATTTATAACTTTTCAATAGTTATAAGTAGACTTTGGGCAACTTTCCACCCGTTTGAGTCGTGCCATTCTAGCTGATACTAGTTTTTAATTTTGATCCATTTGGCATAGAACAAAAACAATGTCAAATCAATCACCACTTACTGACAACTTCCCTTTTTCTTTGTAAAGGCATATGTCCTGCAAGAGCAAGAAAGTCTTTTGGAACTAGTAGACCCCAGTCTTGGAAGGTACTCAAAAGACGAAGCAATGAGAATGCTGAACATAGCTCTCCTATGCACCAACCAATCTCATACCTTAAGGCCTCCAATGTCATCGGTAGTCAAAATGTTAGATGGTAAAATTCCTGTTCAACCACCAATGATCAAGCTAGGCGCAGGAAACCCCGCAGACATGAGGTTCAAGGCCTTTGACATGATGTCACATGACAGTCAGACACAAGTTTCCACCATCTCAGCAGATAGTCTAGGCCCAAGGAGTATATCAACTAATGCTCCATGGGCAGATTCATCACTTTATATGGACGAGTCAAAGGAATGCTCTACTTCCGAAAAGAAGCTTCTACCTGATCTTTATGATGTGCGTGGATATATGAGTCAGTAACTTTATCAGTAAATCTTAATTCACTACTTAATGATATTGATCATAATAGCTACACTCTTGCTAGAATAATGTAAATACTTGAATAGACGATTTTAGTATAAAGAAAAGACAAAGAATTACAGAACTGAAACGCTTAATAAAAATATTTGTTATCGCGTTAATCATATTATAACAATATCAATACTTAAATGAATGTCTATAGCTTTTTTAATGGATGCTAGAACAATAACAAATAAAAACAAAAAAAAGTTTATTAAATAAGACCTAGAAGACGACGGGTTGTGGATGAATAAAACAATGATAGAAGTTGCAATTTCTTTCTTAGGAAAAATGACTATATTAGTTCTTTCAAGTGTTTATTCTTTCAAGTACGCTACTTATTTTTAGTGTCTAGAAATGATATTGACTTACCTAAAACATGAAATGATTGACAATTCATGCGACTAAGCTATAAATATAATTATTTAACTAGCAACCTCATGATAAATTTAATTAAAATACCGGATTATTTCATCTCTTGGCTAATAAATCACCTTGTTTTGTTATCCTCGATACATATACACAATCCGGAATGACAATATGTCTCAAGCGAGATTTCTACGCCTTTTATCCAAAGTGTTGTTTCTTATTTTTATTAATATGCAAATTTTGTCAAACTCGACTATAAGTTTTGCATAGATTTTTTTTTAATAAAAAACAGTTTAATTAAAAATTATTATTTACATAGTAGGAGAAGGCAAATTTCATCCTTCTCTCGGGACTTGTTTGGGGTTTCATCAAAATCCATCCCGAAGTGAAAACCGGTGACTCGGCCTCCGGGATGGGGGTTTTTCTTTTGCCGAAGTGAAAACCGATCCGTCGGCTTTCGTGTCAAAAGTTTTTTCATCCCTTTTGATTCCCTCGCAGTTAAAGTCTCGGGATTTTACCATTTTTTGATGTTATGTATTTCTTTTTCTTGACTCTATTGTACTTTAAGTTTTTAGCGTCTTGCTAGTCTCTTTTTTATATATTTTCCATCTTTGCCGTTCAAAAAAAAAAAAAACTAGCAACAAGCTGCGCCGCTAGCCCCTTTTGTATTGCAAAGCCAATTCTATTAACCACAACGTTTGCGGATCTAGGTGTCATGACATTACTGTTCATAACACGTTGCACTTTGGTAAG
Source organism: Tanacetum coccineum (assembly GCA_026074375.1). NCBI lineage: Eukaryota > Viridiplantae > Streptophyta > Magnoliopsida > Asterales > Asteraceae > Tanacetum > Tanacetum coccineum. The sequence continues at coordinate 10,591 of BQNB010118076.1, read as the reverse complement.
TAGCTCCACCGCCTCAGGTGCAAGGAAACCAACTGTATCAAATGCGAAAGGAATAAACACGTGTTGATTTTCGATGCATGCTTTCTCGTGTTTTGCCACTTTGCACGAGGCGGCTTTCAAAGCAGCCTGACCCACTGTAAAACCCCGACTGCTCAACCCCACGAGAGGAGAAACCCCAGTCAGATCAACACATGCATGTTTCCCTCCAACCCAACCAAATATAAATATGAGAATTTTCAACAAAATACAAATATGAGGATTGCTGACTTTTAAAATTCTTATTCAACCTATGTAGAGTTTATAGTCGAGTTTGAGTATACAAGCAGATTAATGAAAATAAGAAACCGTTGAACACTTTCGATAAAAGTTATAGAAATCTCGCATTGGAAATAACGTCACTTCAGATTGTGTATTTTAATCGAGGATATCAAAACAAGATGATTTATTAGCCAAGAGATGACATAATTTGGGTTTTTAATTAAATTTCTCAAATTAAATAGATATATCTATAACTTCGTCGCATGGATTTTCAATCATTTTATGTTCCAGGTAGAGTACTTAAAATAATAAACACTTGAAAGAATAACGACTCATACATATTACAAATAAGTATAGTACTTAGAGTGGGAAAAATGACAAAGTATAGAACTAACAGAGTCATTTTTTCCTCTTTTTTAGGGTAAATTGCGAATCACTGAGTTTGAGACATTGATGCACAAGAAGTTCAAGATGAGTTCTATGGGTGAGCTCACTTTCTTCTAAGGATTGAAGGTGAAGCAAAAAGAAGATGGGATTTTTATTAGCCAAGATAAGTATGTGGATGAAATTTTAAAAAAGTTTGGCTTTTTAACTGTGAAGACAGCAAGTACACCCACAAAAACTTCAAAGCCATTGCTCAAGAATCTAAAGATGTTGATGTTCATTTATATAGATCAATGATTAGATCATTGATGTATCTAACAGCTTCTAGGCTTGATATAATATTTGCTGTATGTGCATGTACTAGATTTCAAGTCACACCTAAAGTTTCACATCTTCATGCTGTGAAAAGAATCTTTAGATACTTGAAAGGTCAACCTAAATTAGGCCTTTGATATCCTAAGGACTCACCATTTCTCTTGGAAGCTTATAGTGACAGTGACTATGCTGGTGCAAGTTTAGACAGGAAATCCACAACAAGAGGTTGTCAATTTCTTGGCAGTAGATTGATTTCATTGCAATGCAAGAAGCAAACTATAGTTGCCAACTCTACTACAGAAGCAGAATATGTAGCTGCTGCTAATTGCTGTGGACAAGTGTTATGGATCCAAGATCAAATGTTGGATTATGGATACAACTTCATGAATACTAAGATTTTCATTGACAATGAAAGCACCATTTGCATAATTAAGAATCCAGTGTTTCACTCAAAGACTAAGCACATTGAGAGTAGACATCCTTTCATTAGGGATTCATACGAGAAGAGATTAATTCAAGTGATCAAGATTCACACTGATCATAACGTTGCAGACTTACTTACAAAGGCATTTGATGTTAGTCGTTTTCAATTTTTGACTGCTAGAATTGGAATGCTTAATCTCTGAATTATTGTTTGGATAAATTGATGATTGGAATGGGTCAGAAATGCTATTTGGATTAAATTGGGTTTATATTGGTAACTCAAGAGTTAGTACTGCTTGCATGACTTAATGCTGCTGGGAGAAAAGTTAGTGCTGCCAGGCAAAAAGTAAATGCTGCTAGGCGAAAGTTAGTACCACTAGGCAAAGTTAGTGTTGTCAGACTAACTTACTACTGCTAGGTTACCGTTAGAGTTCGTTAGAGTTACAACTGTTGAGGGTATTTTAGGTCTATAAAACAGAAACTTCGCTTATAGGTTTCCTTTATTACCTATTTAAGTGTATACGATCACACCATATTCGTTATTAAGCTTTCTAATACTCTCTCGATTACATACACAAACTCAATTTCATCACCGACTTTAATAATTATCATTTATGGCCGACTTATCATTTGCTGATTCTCACAACGTGGTGGCTTACTTGGAAAAATATGCAGAGAATGCTGATTTTGAGGAGATGAATCAACCCAAACCTGACCTGAAATCGATTTAGACTCAACCCGAACCTATTAATTTTCTTGTCGGTTTCAGGTCGTGTCATAAATTGCCACACCTATTTATAATAGTGTGTAACCTTAAAAAATAAATCTTTTATTTAAATGATATTAAAATCATGCATAGGAGTACAAATTCATTTAGATTATAGTTAAAATGAAAAACAGAGTCATTTAATTAAAAAAAGGATAAAACAGGAAGAGTGGGGTGCTATATCATTTTGCATTCTTGTAACCATGAATGATTTAGTAGCTTCTAAATTCGTTCAACACCATATATTTTTTATCAAACACATTTGCTCTAACCGATTCATATCATCTCCTCTTTATTCTCAATTCAAAGGCTATCAAACACCCGCTTAAAAAAATATTTATTATTACGTTAATCACATTATATCAATATCAATACATAAATGAATGTCTAAAGCCTTTTTAACGGATGCTAGAACAATCACAAATAAAAACTAAAAAAAGTTTATTAAATAAAAGCTAAAAAACACCGGGTAGTGGGTGGAGAGAGAGAGAGAGAGAGACAGAGAGAGAAAGAGAGAGGGAAAGAGAGAGAGAAGGATAAAGAGAGGGAGAGGGAGAGGGAGAGAGGGAGAGGGAGAGGGAGAGGGAGAGGGAGAGGGAGGGAGAGAGGGAGGGGGAGGAAGAGAGGGAGAGGGAGAGAGGGAGAGAGGGAGAGAGGGGGGGGAGGGAGAGAGAGGAGGAGAGAGAGAGAGAGAGATAGATAGAGAGAGAGAGAGAGAGAGAGAGAGAGAGAGAGAGAGAGAGAGAGAGAGAGAGAGAGAGAGAAAGGGAGAGAGAGGAGAGAGGGAGAGAGAGGGAGAGAGAGAGAGAGGGAGAGGGAGAGGGAGAGAGAGAGGGAGAGAGAGGGAGAGAGAGAGAGAGAGAGAGAGAGAGGGAGGGAGAGAGGAGAAGATATAGATGGCGAGATTTATGAAAGTTTGAATACTCTTTTAGCACCCGTTGTTGTGTATTCAAATACCTTTTCTTGTCTTAAAATTGTGTTTTACATTTCTATTTTGGGATGTATTAAAACAATTGTTCATTTTCAATTTCAACCGATTCCAAAAACAAAAAAGTTTAGCGAGTGTGAATAATTTTGATACAAACAGATTATTTATATTTAACGTGTTTGATGGCGTAGTTGGTGGTATTAAAATGCATTTCACCGTTATATTTTAAAATAAGTACCCATAATATGATTACTAATTTGATACACATGAGGATCATGATGGCACAAGAATAACTATCTATACTACATATAAAAGAGATTGATATATTTCTCCTATTAATTATTTAAGTAATACATATTTATATGCACATTGTACAAGCTATGTTTGAGATGCGTTTTAGTATTCTCCAAGTTCATGTTTGAACTTGCATGACACAATTGGTGGGGCATCAAGGCACATTCAATCTCATAATTTTAAAAAGAAGATATAGATGGCGAGATTTATGAAAGTTTGAATACTCTTTTAGCACCCGTTGTTGTGTATTCAAATACCTTTTCTTGTCTTAAAATTGTGTTTTACATTTCTATTTTGGGATGTATTAAAACAATTGTTCATTTTCAATTTCAACCGATTCCAAAAACAAAAAAGTTTAGCGAGTGTGAATAATTTTGATACAAACAGATTATTTATATTTAACGTGTTTGATGGCGTAGTTGGTGGTATTAAAATGCATTTCACCGTTATATTTTAAAATAAGTACCCATAATATGATTACTAATTTGATACACATGAGGATCATGATGGCACAAGAATAACTATCTATACTACATATAAAAGAGATTGATATATTTCTCCTATTAATTATTTAAGTAATACATATTTATATGCACATTGTACAAGCTATCTATACTACATCTTTAAGTAATACATATTTATAGCACATCGGTCACAAAACTTAAATTAAATGTTATCATTATTATAATCTCCACTATTAATTTAATAAAAAATTAAAAACATGTTCAAAAATAATTAAATTTTATAACATTGAAGTCCAAAAATTAATATTAAATGCTGGTTGAAAGAATAAATTTTCTAATTCGATGTTTCGTAAATATTGCTATTATTATCGTAAAGTCGTTATCAAAAAGGATATGTAATCGAAAAATTTCGCTCGCCAATAATTTGATTAAAGGGTACCCGCCGCCGCATTGCGCGGGTACCCTGCTAGTCTTATTTTAATTGTTTTAGGATATGTCATTGTTTTAGGATATGTATTCGAGTTGTGTTAGGATAAGTGTTTGGTTTTGTAAGTTATCACATAACTAGTATTTAAGGTTTCACAATGTAATCAGTTAATCAATCAATCAAGTTTGTCAAATAAATTGTCTAGTCTTCTCTCTATATTCTTAAAGAGCTCGCACACGCTTGAAGTGGTGCTACTATCTCGATACAACTCAAACTGGGTCGTATCAATTGGTGCTTACATTGAGAGTCCTCGTTGAGGGTTTTCAATTTAGGGTTCAAAAAAAGTTACTATTCACGTACTGTTCACGGGGTACTGTCCACGGCACTGTTCACCTCACGGAGTACTATTCATTAGAAAAAAAATTAAAAAACAAATTTTGTTCTTCGAATTATTGTTCATGGCATCGGGTGGCAGCAATCGGAACGCGAAATACGAACTATCCAAGCTCTTGCAAATGGGTATGGTGGCCGAATATCAGGATGAGTTTGAGAAGCTTATAAATCGAGTAACATGGATCTCTAAATCTTTACTTACATCGTTTTATATCTTCGGACTTAAACTGATGTTATCAATAGAACTGTTGCGGGCGAGGCCTACAACTTTAGGGGAAGCCTTCTCCTTAGCCCGTATAATAGAGGCTCGTTTGGAGGCAATTGCATAGAAAAAGAAAGAGCAGATCATTAAAAAGAAAGCATATACCATTCTATCATTACGAAGTGAATTAGCTTCAACTGAGATTAAAAGGGTCCTTAGATGCTGATGAAGATATTGGTATTGATAAGATTAGAAGCGCGATAGACTGTGTTTTCCATATTGGTGAGAGTAATGAAGTTCGTAGCAAGTTTGGCGAATTTTTAGAAAATAAGAAAAGTGTGATAGAGGTTGTTATGGGTGGTGGTGAAGCGCTTGGGGTATATCACGAGAAGAGTCATGGGGCAGCGGAAGGCGGAAGAAGAGTGTTGTGTTACGTCCAAGGCAGCAAAAGGCTGAAGAAGAAAAATATGGAGGCTGCAATTCAAAGAAGATTATGGGATCCCAGAATTAAAAGTGCTTTTCAAGACAACACCTTGAGGGCAAGGTAGTTTTGAAGGAGTGAGGAATGATACGCATGAGGATCATGATGGCACAAGGATAACTATCTTATTTTAATTGTTTTAGGATAACTCATTGTTTTAGGATATGTATTCGAGTTGTATTAGGATAAGTGTTTGGTTTTGTAAGTTATCACATAACTAGTATTTAAGGTTTCACAATGTAATCAGTTAATCAATCAATCAAGTTTGTCAAATAAACTATCTAATCTTCTCTTTATATTCTTAAGGAGCTCGCACACGCTTGAAGTGGTGATACTATCCCGATACAACCCAAACCGGGTCGTATCATAATTTTATAGATACATGTAGTATTATATTAAAATAAATATTTTAAAATAATTACCTATAATATTATATTATACCTATAATATTAACCATGAAGAATTGGTTTTCGTGCCACATAAATGCAATTATTTCACTCGCCCGGCCCAACCCACTACCGACCCGGTAGATTTAATAATACTCCCCACCCGTAATCGGACTTAAGGAATTTAATTCACTCCCATACGTGTCGTCTCCTCCTGTCTTCTCCTTCACACCTCATCTCCTCCCATTGATAACGCACTCACAGATCCAACACCTGCCTGAAACCATCTCTCTATGCCAAAAATTCTCGCTCACGTGAAACCAATCACCCCCCTTCATTCAAGTTTCATACACAACACGCATACACACATCATTCTTTTTGATTCTTCAAAAAATGATGATACGGGTTTTGTTTGATTTGTGTTGTCAAATGGGCTCATGCAATCTTATGGCATTCGAAAAATCATCAGGTGTGTGTGTTCTTGAACTAATTTATGTGTATCTAATTTTTTAGATTTATATAATGATGACGTATAGTATATATACCAAGCCTCCGGGCTTGGGTCACGCTATCATTTGGGCTTCTGGGCCCAACATCTACAATTCAGGGATCGAGACTAAGCCCAATCTGCATTGGCTACGGCCCGGACACAACAAAACGGACGCGGACCTAACTATAGGATACCTCCGTCCACAGAAAACACACGCGTCCGTACACACGGTTACTACAGAACCTTGCCCGACGAGGGACCCACTCTGGCCACTAACGAAACAAACGAAATATTAGGAAACCCTGATATTTCGTTTGCCTATAAAAAGGGACCTCTTGACACAATGAACAGTACAATTTTCTCACTCTACATACACATACTTTCTCACTCTACATGTTTACTTACTTTTACGCCGGAGTCTAACCGTGGGGTCCGTCCCCACGGTAAGACTAACGATTTATTTGATTGTGTAGGAAATCATCACTTCTCTTGCTCTAGTACAAGATCTAATGCTCAAATCATTCGGGAACTCGACCCGACGTATAATTTGAGTCATATTCTAAACCCTACACTTATTTTGTACTAACAGGTGGCGCCATCCGTGGAACCGTAACGTAACCACGTTTTCTAAAATACTCATCATGAGCACTCACGAACAACACACCCCAACCGTTCCCACGTCCGCCGTACGGAACACTGGGGGAAGAAGTGGCCCACGAGGTGTTGAAGAGCCTACGCCTGACGAGGTCCTAAAAGAATTATGTGACAAAAACTACCACCAACTCTTACCACTCATTGCCGAAAAGATGCAAAAAGAAAAAGAGCAGCAAGATAAGCTTAATGCTGTAAAGGCACGCCTACTCTACGGCAATGAGACAGAAAAAAATAAAAGAAATCATGAAGAGTCGCATTACTCCGAATTCAAGACGCCAACTGCCAGAACAGAGCCAAAACGGAGGCATGGAAATAGGCGCTCCTGAAGCCCGACACCGGTTGCCAGTGTCTTCAAAAGACTTAAACAAAACAAACCTCCTTCACCTAGGCCCAGGCCGCGGAAGGAGGGTGGTGTGTTCAATAGGTTAGGAGGAAAAGAACGAAGTGCATCTGCACGTTCTGACAGCCTCCATTAGGGTTCCCACAAAAAGGAAATTGAGGTGCAACCAAGGAAGCATCAACATAGGGGCACGTCGTCCCGAGAAACTGGCGGACATTCGGAGAGTGAAGACAGTGAGAGAGGTCACTGGAAGTCCAAATCATGAAGACACAGGTCAAACACCCACGAAGATGATCTCTCTCAACCTTGGACGTGTGAGGAAAGAAACCCTTTCACACCTTGTATATGGCATTTCAATTTCCAAAGGACAAGGATGCCCAGCTACGTCAAGACATATGATGGAAGCGGGGATCCGGAAGATCATTTAAAGCTATTCCAGGCCGCGATAAAGAAAGAGAGTTGGGCAATGCCAACATGGTGTCACATGTTCAACTCAACGCTCACTCGAAACGCTAGAGTCTGGTTTGACAAACTCCCAAGGGAATCCATTGATAGCTATGAAGATTTGAGAACAGCATTCAGAGAAATTATCTCCAACAAACAAAACACATCAAGGATCCGGTGGAGATACATCATATCAAGCTAAAAGATGGAGAATCCACGGAGGACTTTATGGAAAGATACAAAGCAGAAATCCTGGATGTGGAAGGAGCGTCGGAATGCATGAAGATCTTCGGATTTATGCACGGTATAACCCACCTCGAGCTTATCAAGCGTTTATATGAGAAAATTCTGAGGTCAATGGATGAAATGTACAGGGTGACTATGTCTTTTCTGCAAGGGGAAGTTGCCGCATTCAGTCATAGTCGGAAAAAAGCACCCGCGCCGTGGAAACAGCCAGAAGGAGGAAACAAGCCAAATTTTAAAAAGGGTTTTAAAAATAAGCAAAGATCAAATCGGAATCCAGATAGGTTTTCACTCCTTACGAAAACCCCAAAAGAAATCTTCGCTCTAGAAAAAGGAAAATTCAAGGCTTCGCCACCAATGGTAACTCCTGCGAAAAAAAGGGATCCAAACAAGTATTGTGAATTCCACGTAGATACGGGGCATAGCACGGACGAATGCATGCAGCTGAGGAAGCAGATAGACGAGATGATCAAGTCAGGCAAATTGTCGCAATTCATCAAAGAATTAAAGCAGAGCGACAAGCCAATGGCACAAAAGAAGGGGGAAACGGCCGAAAAAGACAAGCCCCTGGCCATCTTAATGGTTCAACCATGGGAGAGGGTAGCCAAACAAAGGGTCACCCAGAGTTTCTCTCTGGAGACAATAATATCTTTTCCGTCTTTAGGAGAGGAAGACGGAATGGAAGGACCAATGATCATCAAAGCTGAAATAGGAGGGCACTTCGTACACCGGATGTACATGGACAGAGGAGCATCCTCGGAAGTTCTATACGGACATTGCTTCGTCAAGCTCCGGCCAGAAATAAGAAGCCAGATGATCCCAGCTACCACATCACTCATAGGATTCAGTGGAGAAACCATTTGGCCGATAGGCCAGATATCCCTACTAGTAAAGATAGGTGACGAAGAGCATTCCACTTCCGCATGGATGAACTTCATGGTTATTAGGTCACCATCTCAACACAATCGAATAATAGGCAGAACGGGTATAAGAAAGATCTGTGCCGTACCATCCACGTCACACGGAATGTTAAAATTCCCGATAAAAGGAGGAACGGTAACGATACGAAGCAGCAGAGTCATCCCGATGGAATGTGCAATGATCTTCGGACCTAGCACACAACACCCCATGACCAGTTAGGTGTTAGAGGAGAAGATAAAAGTGGCCATTCATCCTGAATACCCCGAGCAAACAATAGCTATAGGATCTACCCTAACAGAAAAAGGACGCAAAGAATTATGTGTTTTGCTCAGACAAAACCTGGATGTTTTTGCCTGGAAGCCAACAGATATGACAGTCTTCCCGCGGCACATTGCGAAGCACCGCCTAAATGTCTGAGAGGGATGCCCACCTGTCAGACAAAAGAAAAGGGGGCAAGCGCCGGAAAGAAATAAAGCGATCCAAGAGGAAGTGGAAAAATTGGTAGATGCCGGAATCATGAAAGAAGTCCACTATCACAGCTGGCTATCCAACCCGGACATGGTCAAGAAACACGATGGGAGTTGGCGAATGTGTGTGGATTTCAAAGATCTAAACAAAGCATGCCCTCAGGATGGTTATCCCTTGCCGAAGATAGATTGGAAAGTAGAGTCTCTCTGCGGATACCATTTTAAGTGCTTCCTGAACGCATACAAAGGGTACCACCAAATCAAAAATGGCAGAGGAAGATGAAGAAAAAACAACATTCATCACGAGCCAAGGGATATTCTGTTACACAAAGATGCCGTTCGGCCTAAAGAATGTCGGGGCAACCTATCAACGCTTAGTAGACAGGGCATTCCAAAAGCAGATCGGACGTAACCTGGAAGTATATGTTGACGACTTGGTCATAAAAAGCCACACGGAAGAAGAAATTATCCAAGACATAGCATAAACATTTAAAACTATCCGGCAAATAAATATGAAGCTAAATCAAAAAAAGTGCACCTTCGGAATGCAGGATGGGATGTTTTTGGGCTACAATGTAAACGCTTAAGGACTGAAAGTATGCCCAGATAAAGCAGACGCGGTCCTTAGCCTACCATCTCTGGGATGCCTTAAGGATGTATAAAAGATGAACGGGAAACTCGCAAGTTTAAACAGATTTCTGTCAAAATCAGCTGAAAAATCACTGCCGTTCTTCAAAACCCTGAAGAAGTGCACAAAGAAGAGCGATTTCCAATAGACTCAGGAAGCCAAAGTAGCCTTCAAACAGATGAAGAAACTCATAGCAGAACTCCCATGCTGACTGCACCAAAGGAAAAGGAGGAGCTAATCATATACCTAGCCGCGGCCAAGGAAGCTATCAGCGCAGTCTTAATGACTGAAATGGGAGGCAAGCAATTGCCAGTGTACTTTGTGAGCCGTGCCCTACGAGGGCCGGAGATCAACTACACCCCCATGGTAAAATTGGTATTAGCCTTGCTCAGCGCAAGCAGACGGCTGAAAAGGTACTTCCGGGCACATACAATTGTTGTAATTACGGATCAGCCGATAAAGCAATTATTGTCAAAATCAAAGATCAGCGGGAGGATGCTAAAGTGGAAATTTGAGCTAGAAGGATATGACATCCAATACAGGCCAAGGACATCGATCAAAGGACAAATATTGGCAGATTTTATCGTAGAGCGACCGGATGAAGAATCCCCGGACGAACCCATGGCAGAGCCAGAAGAATTACCAGAACCATGGACTTTGTTTACAGATGGGTTATCCTGTAT
>BQNB010118075.1:0-21059 GCA_026074375.1 Tanacetum coccineum | reverse complement strand
AAAAATGTGAAGTAAATCTCCCATCATGATCGGAGATGATCGAAACTAGCACTCCATGCCTTGAGACTACTTCCTTCAAGTACTGTCTCGTCAACTTCTCTAACGTGCCATCCTCTCGCATAGGCAAGAAATGAGCAGACTTAGTAAGACGATCAACGATTAACCAAATCGTGTCTTGATCGGTTGTCGTCTTTGGCAATTTAGTCACAAAGTCCATCGTTACGTTCTCCTATTTCCATTGTGGGATCTCTAGTTGAACCAACAAACCAGATGGCTTCTGATATTCTATCTTAACCTTGGTACACGTTAAACACTTGCTAACATAGGTGGCAATTTCTGCTTTCATGTTGGGCCACCAATACAACTTTTTTAGTTCTTGGTACATCTTATCCGATCCAGGATGGATGGAATACTTTAACTTATGAGACTCATGCATAATCAAAGCTCTCAGGTCACCAAAACACAAAATCCAACTTTGATTGTTCAAACATAACGTTCCGTCAGCACGAGGTTCTAGCTTGTTAATCATGCCATGCAAATCTTCGTTGATGAAGTTCTCTTCTTTCCTGGCCTCCGATTGAGCACTCAAAATCTGCTTAGGAAGATTTAACCCTATAGTCATAATTAAGGCCCAAACTCATAGTGGCTTACTTCTTTCCTTCCGGCTTAGGGCATCAGCCACCACGTTCGCCTTTCCTGGGTGGTAACGAATCTCACAGTCGTAATCACTTAACAATTCTAACCATCAACGTTGTCTCATGTTCAGCTCTTTCTGATCAAGAATATGATGCAAACTCTAGTGATCAGTGAACACGACACACTTCGTGCCATACAGATAGTGCCTCCACATCTTTAGGGCAAACACTACTGCTCTAAGTTCTAAGTCGTGTATGGTATAGTTCTTCTCATGAACCTTGAGTTGGCGAGATGCATAGGCTATGACTTTCTCCCTTTACATCAAAACTATTCTCAACCCTTTATGCGAAGCATCACAGTAGACCATAAAGTTTTCACTTCCTTCGGGTAAGGCCAAAATCGTCTCACTACACAATTTTTATTTCAACAGCTAAAAATTGGCTTATTCCTTTTATCCCCAATCAAACTTTACGCTTTTCTGAGTCAATTTCGTCATAGGTCTAGCGATTTTTAAGAAACCTTTGATGAATCGTCGGTAGTAACCAGCAAGACCTAAAAATTGACGAATTTCGGTTGGAGTCTTGGGTGACGCCCAATCCTTGACTGACTCAATCTTAGCAGGATCAACGTGAATGCCTTCACTATCAATCACGTAACCGAGAAATTTCACTTTCGATAACCAAAATTCACACTTGGAAAACTTGGCGAACAATTTCTCCTTTTTAAGTAACCTCAATATCAACTTAAGGTGTCCTTCATGCTCCTTCTTATTCTTGGAGTAGATCAATATATCATCGATGAAAACGATCATGAATTTATCCAAATACGGTTTGCACACCCGATTCATCAGATCCATGAATACCGCCGGTGCGTTGGTCAGTCCAAATGGCATTACTTGGAACTCGTAGTGACCATAGCGAGTCCTAAATGCCGTCTTTAGAATATCCTCTTCACGAACTCTGAGTTGGTGATAACCAGACCTCAAGTCGATCTTAGAGTAGACTCTTGACCCTTGCAGCTGATCAAACAAATCGTCGATTCTTGAAAGTGGGTATCGGTTCTTCACAGTAAGTTTGTTTAGTTCACAGTAGTCGATACACATCCAAAAAGATCCATCTTTCTTCTTGACGAATAAAACCGGAGCTCCCCAGGGTGAGGAACTGGGTCTTATAAATCCCTTGTCAGAAAGTTCCTGCAATTGAGTGGATAACTCTTGCATCTCTAATGGTGCTAAACGGTACGGGGATCGTGCTACTGGTGCAGCACCAAGACTTAATTCATTGGAATTCAACTTGTCGAGTAGGTGGTAATCCAGGCAAGTCTTTTAGAAAGACTTTCGAGAAATCCTGTACAATTGGCACGTCCTCAAGTCGCTTCTCCTCTGACTTGTCATCAGTCTTCTTTACCGTAACTTGTGCTAGATAAACTTGGCAACCCTTATGGATGTACTTCTGGGTTTTGGTGCACGAGATGATACTCAACTTTGACTTACTTCCATCGTTACATCTGTCTCCTTCGATTATCAACACTTCATCTCCATAAGGAATACGAACGATCTTTTCATCACAAACGATCACCGCGTGGTATTTCGCCAAATAATCCATACCGATAATGACGTCAAAACTACCGAGTTCTACAGGTATTAGGTCAATATTGAACGGGTGTCCTAGTAATCCTAAAGTGCAACCTCTAAGTATCACATTGGTTTCTAAAATTCTTTCATCGGCTAATTCAACAGCATAACTAACGTCTAAAGTGTACGGAATGACATCAAGCAAGGCACTACAGGTAGTCGACACAAAACTTCTATCGGCACCCGAATCAAATAACATAGAAGCATAACGATTATTAAGAAGGAATGTACCCGTGATGACATTGTAATCGGGGCTAGCTCCTCCTCCTCCAATTGTATAGGCTCTTGCCTTAGCTTCATTGTTCCCAGTCTTATTTCCTGTCTTATTTCTGCAGTTCTGGTTTCTCAACTTGGGACACTCACTTCTATAATCTATAACAACCCACAATTTTTATCAATGTAATTATCCATCAATTAAATTAGATGCACTGTACTATCCATCTATTAAATTAGATGCACTTTATATACCACCTTTTTACAGGGAAATTTTTTGCTTTATCTCATTATGCAACGTAACTTGCATCTCTAAAGTAAACGAGCTCACGCAACCTCTATCAATGCCATCTCTATCTATGTTTACATCATGTAAACATCCTAATATGTCAAGTCTATATCTTAATATCATTTTTACCAAGTACATTATCCATTTAACGTACTTTTCAAAACGTTATTTCAAAACAAGCATTAAACGTTAACGTTTATATCAAAACCCTAATTATATGTAATGTATACATATAAAATGAATGTACAAGCCTTTAAAGCATGTGTACAAGTATCAATACACAATATTTGAATTATATTTTCCCTCCAAATCAATGTACAAGTCATTAAAAGCTCAAGGTACAAGTTATTAAGCACACATTCAAATAAGCTCATTTTACCACCGTTTTCATTCTAGTTTCTTACCTCCACTTTAACACAAGGTACAAGCACTTAATACACAACCTCTAAACCCTAAACCCTAACCCTAATTCATCCTAAACCCTAATCTAAAACCCTAAAACCCTAAAACAAAACCCTAAACCCTAATTTCACTTTAACCTTAAAACTAAGCCCTAAAACCTAATCCTAAGCCCTAAACACTAATCCTAAACACTAAACCATAATCCTAACACTAATCCTAAACCCTAGCCCTAACTCGAAAAATAAAGTCCAAAACCCTAACCGAACCCAAAAACCAACCCGATACACCTTTTCTTCCATTTTTACCCATTTTTAAACCAAGCACCCATCCTAGCACCTCCCTTACCTCACCATGACATCACCAAGCAGCCTAGCAAGCACCTCCATCACCTCCTTGCTAAGATACTTGGCCATTAAGTAGCAAAATCACCACCACACCTTGTCACCTACTTGTAGCCAAAAACACCACATCTAGCCACCTCCTTGCCACCAATCACCCTCCTAGCCACAACTTGCCACCTCCTACTACCATTCCATGGCTGCTACTCAACCACATCAGCCCTAAACTTGGGCACCAAGGCCATTTGAGCCCTATATATAGCCGAACCAACACCACCATTCAAATCATCCCCCACATCTCCTCTCTTACCCACAAATGGAAATCTAACACTTCCATAGCAGCCATAAAAGATCAAGAGAAGTCTCTAAGCTCATAATAGAAGCCAAGACGCAAGGAATACGAAGTCTTGGAGTCGTTACTAGGCGTACGAACCCGAAAACCCCATTTCGACCCATTCTAGCTCAAGTAAGCTAAGATCTTGTCCTATAAGCTTATAATCTGTATATGAATGTTCATAATACTCCTAATATCATATATGAACTCTTGGTTAAAGCTTTGAATCCTCAAACCCGTGCATTTTTGATTAAAAACCCTAAAAACGACCCGTTTTGATTTTCTAACTAACGAATCCGTTTTCTAAACTTTTGTTACGTTAAAACATCTTATTTTTGCTTATTCTAATAAGCTATAACCTGCAAATATCATTTAGAGTCTTAAAATAAGCTTGCATGGCGTTTTGGACTTGTTTTGTAAATATTTTCCATGCAAGGGGTATATATTGTAACTTTTTGAAACTTATAACTATAGGGGCTGAAAATGTCATTATTTCAAAGTTATAACTATAAGGACCTATTTTGCCAAGTTTCAAAGTTAAAGGTTTAAATTGTATATACTTTATATATAAAAGACTAAACTTGTAAAAGTTTATAATCTGAGGGTATATGTTGCCATTTTTCCAAACTTAATAAAATATTATATTTTTATATATAAATTATAAAAATATATATTAATATTATAAAACTTGATTTTATTAAAATCCGACATATTTGTTGTTATTAATCACCGATTGTCGCATTATAAATCAATTACGTTACATATTTAACGTAACTTATCATCAACTACGTTAGTAGGGAGCTTCATGTGAGGGGTTTCATTTGGGTATACGTTTTGACGAGTTTGTTGGGTTTACGATTTAAAGTGCCCTGGCTCCTCAAACGTTTACTACATGACCTCTGAATTATGATGGCCTGAACAGTGATACGATATTTCCATAATATTTCAATCAAAGTGATATTACATTATGACATAAAACATATCCAATCAAACTAAGACTTGACATATTACCCAGGTTGCGTGACGAAGCCGTTACCTTCATTTCATATACTTTTGCCATCAATCAGATTTCACTGTACTATTAAGGTGAAGTTCATAGCCCCTTTTTCTACTTACTTGTTTTATAAACTCTTTGGGGGAGATACATGCTTGTTTACAAACTCTTTTACATACTCATTTATTTTATAACAATGTGATTACTTTTCAAATACTTTGTGAGTTCATAGCCTCACTTTTAAATCTCTTAAATATTTCATAAACCCGTGAGGGGGATACATGCTTAAATCATGAATGCAAGTATTTTTCTGTATGCTATCCTGATTCATTATTGCCTAAGTAACTACTTTTGCCGTTAAGACCCCATTATCATGAACCGTTAATTACTCGTCAGGGTAAGCGCGAATAATGTGAATAGATCTATTTGGGATTGGACTTCCCCGTTGGTGTACCTATACTGTTGGTAACCAATAGCACATCATTTGAATAACTTATGCGGGTGTTTGGCAAAGACACCCGTTGGGGCAATTACTTGTGGTTATTGATTAACCTAAGGCTTCGGTGTCATGAGCTTAAAGCAATAATAATGTTTTTCATGATAATTGTATTCGTTGCAATTATTACAAACTTTGGGTGTATAACAACGTAACCCACTACTGAATTTGCATTCAAACTATTTAACTTAAACCTATATACTGTTTTTCTATGATAATTGTATTCGTTACAATTATTACAAACTATGGGTGTATAACAACATAACCCACTACTGAACTTGTACTCAACTATTTATCAAAAACCTATGAATTTCACTCAACCTTTGTGTTGACTTTTTAGCATGTTTATCTCAGGTAATTGAGCAACTTATGGCACGGAGTGGCACGGACTTGAAGATGGCTAAACTGTTATCATTCAAACTTTATGTTACTAGATTTTGGGACCTCCTTTTGTAAAACTCTGATATTTTATTGAATGATAACTAAATTTTCCAAAAACGTCTCTTTTGAGTCGTTTTCTATGATTATGACTGTTGTACTATGAAGTAATACCCCAGATTAGCTTCCGCTGCTATATGTAAAAACGGGGGTGTTACAGATTGGTATCAGCGCCATGGTTATAGAGAACAAGGTTAAAACCTTAACTATAACTACTTTTCTTTTTCCATCCAAGAAAGTCCTCCGTGCCGCTACATCTCCCGAATAGTACGTAAAGATACATAACTATTATACTGTTATATAAATAACTTATGTTATTTACTATTAGGTTTTTAACAGAGTGATGTCTTCTCCCAACCATCCTACTACTGATATTGAGGATGCTTTTTCCTCTAACTTTCTGGACTATACTACGGCTTCACCAAACTATTTCCCAGCCTCACCGGGAAACATTTCTCTTGATCCTCCAGATAACTTATCTAAGTATCTTTTGGCCTCACTTGCCATCTCACCTTTTCACGATATGCAAGCATATAATGCTGTTGCTAATAAACCACCTATTCCACCACAAGATCCTATTACTCCACCAGTTATTTTAACTCTATCTCCGGTATTACCACCATCACTACTGTTTGATCATCGATATTTCTTTGTTCCTGAAGAATTATTACCACCTAAGAAGCAAATCCATCCCCCATCTTCTTCCTCAACTACGTTATCTAATTCATCTCGAAAGCAAGCCTGTATCCTAGTACCGTCATCTTTCTCAACTTATACTCCTACCCCACCTTAGATATATGAATTAGGAAAAAGTTCTATCAAGGAACATCTGAAGCATCATGAGAAACAAATCGAAGATATTTTATATTACTTAGAAGAACTCTCTTTTCACTATATTAAGAAAATAGAAGAAAGACTTGTTAATGGTTGGATAATCATACCAAGAGATTTTGATGAAGTAAAAACCAAACTTAAGGAAGCCCGTACACAGATACTTGAACTACAGAAGAAGCATATGGGACAGAGAGACAAGATTGCTTTTGTTCACTTTAGGATTTCTGATTTAGAAATGACCCTTGAGGATATCCAAGATCGCCATCAATTATATATGAAGAATCTTATGGAACACACTTCGTAAACTCCAAGACTACTAGATCGAAACCTTATCTTTATCGCTTTTTATCTAAGGACCCGTAGTATAAGTATCAACACCTGTTAGACTTTGGGATATATAAGATATGTAAGATAAGTTATCTATAAATAAAGTTGTAATTCCATTTTACCTTACCATTTCAATATCATATATGTCATTTCTCGTTATCTTCGTCTTCATCATCAATTAGGTCAACTACACTACCATCAGATCATCCCTTCGATGAGTCTTTCTTTGCAGAGTTAGATAACTCATTATGAATCATACCACGACCACAGGGAAGTGAACCAATCCCCGAGGAATCTAATAAGTCAAATGCTTGTTTGAATGTTTCATCTTTGAAAATCTTAAATTCTAAAATTTACCATTATATCCTGCAATGTAATACCAAAGGATGTGTATTACTTCGTTAGAACTTTATCAAAATCCATACAATATGTCAATACCACTATGTATGAAAATTTTGACAAAAACTAGTGATATCATTCTTATTCCGTGTTGTCTTATATTGATAGATGCCTCCCAAAAGGACATCAACATCTGAAACATCAGCCATGATTCATGCTGCCATCAGGAAACTAGTTACTGATAGTGTTTCCATAGCTCTGGAAGCACATGTCGCAACAATGGCAAGTACTAACAATCCCAAATCTGGACCAAGAAAAACTCCTGTAGCAAGGAAATGCACTTATGAGAAGTTTATGAGTTGCCAACCTTTCTACTTCAATGGTACAGAAGGAGCTGTTGGTCTCATTCGCTGGTTTAAATGGACTGAATCAGTATTTTCTCGTAGCAATTGTTCTGAGAAGAACAAAGTGAAATTCGATATTAATACACTCACGGAGGAAGCTTTATTCTGGTAGAATTCTTTTGCCCAGCCTATTAGAGTAAAAGAAGCTTATAAGATCACCTGGTCTAAATTTAAAAGGCTCTTGATAAAGAAGTATTGTCCCCAAACTGAAATTAAGAAAATGGAAGAAGCCATTACCATGACCCAGAAGTTAATAGAGCAGGTAATGAAACACAATTCTGTACAAGAAACCAATAACCATAAACAAAAGCTTGAGGATAGAAGGGACACCACCAACGACAATAACAACAACTACCGTAACAACAACCGTAGCAATGATCATCACCAACAGCAGAATAAGAGGCAAGAAACCTTCAGGACTTATACTACCAACAAAAGGTACCATGGAAACCTTCCTTTGTGCAAGAGATGCACTCTACATCACACAGGACCTTGCACTGTCAAGTGTCAAACTTGCAACAAGATAGGTCATCTGACCAAGAACTGCAGAAACAAAGGACCCTCAGACTACTAGATAAGATACTAGTTATAGTTTTTAGAACCTAACCACAGGATGTGTGGTATAAATAAAAACACTTGTCAAATCTTGACTATGTAAAGTATAAAGGCAAGTTGTTCATGATATAATACAATTCTGTTTTATACCTCACTATTTCATAGTACCGTTATCCAGGGTTGCCCCTTGATTTTGTAAAACCAACCTTTCAAAAATTAATCTTATTTCAACATCATCATTGGTATGGATTGGTTATCCAAGTATCATGCCAAAATTCTCTGCAACAAGAAAGTCATCCACATTCCTATCAACGGTGAAACTTTGATCATTCAAGGTGACCAAAGCAAAACCCGACTAAATCTCATATCCTGTATAAAAACCGAAAGGTATATGTCCAGGAGATCCATCTTTCTTCTTATCTTTCAGAATGTGTATCGATTACCAGGAGTTGAATAAACTTACTATAAAGAATCGTTACCCATTACCAATGATTTATTCAACCAACTTCAAGGTTCGAGTGTTCACTCGAAAATCAACTTAAGTTCTGGTTATCATCAACTGAAAGTAAGGGATAAAGACCTTCCCAAGACTGCTTTCAGAACATGGACACTGTGAATTTCAAGTAAATGCCATTTGGTTTAACGAACGCGCCTACTGTATTCATAGATCTCATGAATCAGGTGTGTAAACCATACTTGGATAAATTCATAATAGTGTTCATCGATGATATTCTTATCTACTCTTGTAACAAAGAAGAACACACAGAACATCTGAGAATAATTTACTCAAAAAGGAAGAACTGCATGCCAAATTCTCCAAGTATGATTTCTGGATCAGTATCGTACGATTTAGTGTCTCATTATTCTTCTCATAATTTTGGAAAACCATATCACCAAGGAAACATCTTCTACTTAACACCATTTTGATATCATGTTTTATGCTTAAATAGGATGATTTATAATCATCTTATTGAAATGAATTAGGACGCTTCTTCATTTGAATAAGGAAATTATAAATCACCAAACTATAAATTTATAAATTCTCAGTTACAAGGATTGGGACGCCTCTGTTTGTAAATGAAAAATTATAAATGAGTGGGCTTAAGTATGGCATTCGTACAAACAAGTTTCTTTCAATCCGTTTGTACAAATAATTCCTTTTCTTCATTTAATCATTATCATTATTACCTTCATACAATTAAGTCTCTAGTCATCATCTGTTCATTTCCAAATTTGTATCCAACATGATTAGCAACTCTCTTACAATTCATAATCATTCCTTAACTCCGGCATTCAACTAAATCTCGGGACGAGATTTCTGTAAGGGAGGAGGACTATAACAACCCGAAATTTTCATCAATGAAATATCTACTTATTATATTATGATCACCTTTGTACGGGGAAATTTTTCGCTTTATTACATTCTATTATGTAACATTGTTTACATAGCAAACTAAACAAGTTCACACAACCTACCTATGCTATCTATATCTATGTTTATATCATGTAAACCTCCTAATATGTCAAGTCAATATCTTAATATCATTTTTACCAAGTACATTAACCATTTAACGTACTTTTCAAAACATTATCTCAAAACAAGCATTAAACATTAACGTTTACATCAAAACCCTAATTATATGTAATGTATACATATAAAATCAATGTACAATTATTCAAAGCATGTGTACAAGTATCAATACACAATATTTGAATCATACTTTCCCTTCAAATCAATGTACAAGTCCTTAAAAGCTCAAAGTACAAGTCATTTTGCATGACCTTCAAAATAGCCGTTTTACCTTCGTTTTCATTCTAGTTCCTTTACCACCACTTTTGTACAAGCTACTACACTCAATGTACAACATGTAAACCCTAATTACTCTACTCCTAAGCTCTCATACACATTTTAAAAACCCTAAACCATAAAACAAAACCCTAAACCCTAATTTCACTTTAACCTTGAAACTAAACCCTAAAACCTAAAACTAAGCCCTAAACACTAATCATAAACACTAAACCATAATCCTAACACTAATCCTAAAACTTAATCTATCCTAAACCCTAGCCTTAACTCAAAGAAAAACCCAAAAACCCTAGCAAACCTGTTACACCCTTAAACTAGTTTGTAGTTTTTAGAAATTTGATCCGTTGATAAAACATAGGATCTAGGAAAATCAATAGGCTTTGGGTTTTAAGTGAAAATACTAAGTTTTTGCTCTATGTCTTGTGATCATTTTTTCGGTTGACTCAATCTTATTCGATGTCGGATGAATTAGTTATAGCCAAAATGGCAAAGGTGCGCAGATTCTGCACACCTGTAGTAAACGGCTATTATCTCTAGATTTTTGTATAGTAACCCCTAAATATGTAAAACTAAAAGTTGTAGAGGACTCAAATATCTAACCATGCTCACTGGTTTGAGCTTCATCGAAGTTACAGTTTGTAAATGGCAACCATTTTTTCGAGACTGATGTTGGCTGTCCAAAAACAACCATATATAAACCTTAAACCAAACGCCCGTAAATGCTAAACAAGTAGCTCAAGCACCATGATTTCATCTCCTACTTCATCACTACATCAAGCACCTCCATCACTTATATTGGTCACCAAGTAAAACTCTTGGCCATAAATTCACCACCACCACACCTTGTCACCTACTTGTAGCCAAAAACACCACATCTAGCCACCTCCTTGCCACCAATCACCCTCCTAGCCACAACTTGCCACCTCCTACTACCATTCCATGGATGATACTCAACCACATAAGCCCTAAACTTGGGCACCAAGGCCATTTGAGGCCTATATATAGCCAAACCAACACCACCATTTAAATCATCACCTCTCTTACCCACAAATGGAAATCTAACACTTCAATAGAAGCCATAGAAGATCAAGAGCAGTCTCTAAGCTCAGAATAGAAGCCAAGAAGCAAGGAAAATGAAGTCTTGGAGTCGTTACTAGGCGTACGAACCCGAAAACCCCATTTCGACCCATTCTAGCTCAAGTAAGCTAAGATCTTGTCCTATAAGCTTATAATCTGTATATGAATGTTCATAATACTCCTAATATCATATATAAACTCTTGGTTAAAGCTTTAAATCCTCAAACCCGTGCATTTTTGATTAAAAACCCTAAAAATGACCCGTTTTGAATCTCTAACTAACGAATCCGTTTGCTAAACTTTTGTTATGTTAAAACATCTTATTTTTGCTTATTCTAATAAGCTATAACCTGCAAATATCATTTAGATTATTAAAATAAGCTCGCATGGCGTTTTGGACTTGTTTTGTAAATATTTTCCATGCAAGGGGTATATATTGTAACTTTTTTAAACTTATAACTATAGGGGCTAAAAATGTCATTATTTCAAAGTTATAACTATAAGGACCTATTTTGCCAAGTTTCAAAGTTAAAGGTTTAAATTATATATACTTTATATATAAAGGACTAAACTTGTAAAAGTTTATAATCCGAGGGTATATGTTGCCATTTTTCCAAACTTAATAAAATATTATATTTTTATATATAAATTATAAAAATATATATTATTATTCTAAAACTTGATTTTATTAAAACCCGACATATTTGTCGTTATTAATCATCGATCGTCGCATTATAAATCAATTACGTTACATATTTAACATAACTTATCATCAACCAGCTTTTGAAGAAACTTAACATTTTATCGTACCACGTTAGTAGGGAGATTCATGTGAGGGGTTTCATTTGGGTATACGTTTTGACAAGTTTGTTGGGTTTACGATTTAAAGTGTCTGGCTCTTCAAACGTTTACTACATGACCTCTGAATTACGATGGCCTAAACAGTGATACAATATTTCCATAATATTTCAATCAAAGTGATATTACATTATGACATAAAACATATCCAATCAATCTAAGACTTGACATATTACCCAGGTTGCGTGACGAGGCCGTTACTTTCATTTCATATACTTTTGCCATCAATCAGATTTCACTGTACTATTAAGGTGAAGTTCATAGCCCCTTTTTCTACTTGCTTGTTTTATAAACTCTTTGGGGGAGATACATGCTTGTTTACAAACTCTTTTACATACTCGTTTATCTTATAACAATGTGATTACTTTTCAAAGACTTGGTGAGTTCATAGCCTCACTTTTAAATCTCTTTAATATTTTATAAACCCGTAAGGGGGATACATGCTTAAATCATGAATGCAAGTATTTTTCTGTATGCTATCATGATTCTTTATTGCCTAAGTACCTACTTTTGCCATAAAGACCCCATTATCATGAACCGTTAATTACTCGTCATGGTAAGCGCGAATAATGTGAATAGATCTATTTGGGATTGGACTTCCCCGTTGGTGTACCTATACTGTTGGTAACTAATAGCACGTCATTTAAATAACTTTGCGGGTGTTTGGCAAAGACACCCGTTGGGGCAATTACTTGTGGTTATTGATTAACCTAAGGCTTCGGTGTCATGAGCTTAAAGCAATAATAATGTTTTTCATGATAATTATATTCGTTGCAATTATTACAAACTTTAGGTGTATAACAACGTAACCCACTACTGAACTTGTACTCAACTATTTATCAAAAACCTATGAATTTCAGTCAACCTTTGTGTTGACTTTTTAGCATGTTTATCTCAGGTAATTGAGCAACTTATGGCACGGAGTGGCACAGACTTGAAGATGGCTAAACTGTTATCATTCAAACTTTATGTTATTAGATTTTGGGACCTCCTTTTGTAAAACTCTGATATTTTATTGAATGATAACTAAATTTTCCAAAAACGTCTCTTTTTAGTCGTTTTCTATGATTTTGACTGTTGTACTATGAAGTAATACCCCAGATTAGCTTTCACTGCTATATGTAGAAACGGGGGTGTTACAGGTATCAACAACTGCTTCTCTTTAATCTCTTAATTTCCTTTATATTATCGCCTTAGTTTTATGGTGTTTGGATTAGCATATTTTATGGGCTTATCTGAACTTAGAAAAAGCACATACGCTCACTTTTTCAACTAAATGAATTGTTTAAGTTCTGAAACTCAACCTGATAACCTCATACGTCCACCCAGAAGACGGGCTCATGAGCTTTTTTGATATCAAAAGGTCTATAAACTCAGAAAACAAACCAATCCAAACACTCCTTTAAATTAGTCAAGTCTATATAATTTTCAACACACGATTTAGGAAAAATCTAGCAGTTAGCTTGATGTGACCCATTTCCACCAAATTAAAAATGACCCATTTAGCTCAACAATGTATAATAGAACTACATGTGCATAAGTTTAGCTAATTTTATACTAAGTGTGAAAATAACCAGTTTTGTGTAAGTACATGCTAGCAATATGGGATTTCCTGTATCTCTTATCTCGAAGGGATTTTCTGTATTTCTTACCTCCTATTGATGGGCCTAATGTGAATAACATATGCAAATATTAATAGTTACAACATATTGTCATCTTCAAAGCGTGATTCACCGTGATCTTGCCCGAGGTATATAATTGATTTCTCAACTGGGTTTTGTATGACTTTTAGTTATTATCGCATTCCAATAAAAGTTTTGTTAGTTAACTTAATTATATTATACACTTCTGAGTTTTATTTGTATTACTTCTAAATGCATAGGCACATCAAAATAACCATCTTCTAATGATTTCTGGTCGCTTTACGTTTTAGTTTCCCGAATAATCAGGCTTTTCCCGACACTTGAACAACCGAACATCTGGTTATTACAACTTTACACAACAAAAGTACATCTGATGTAATGATATCAGCACTAAAAGTTTTTGCATCCTATTAATTTTGTACTTTGATTATCTGATGACATTTAGGGTGGTGACGGTGATAATATTGAAACAGAATATGATATATTGCCCCATGATTCAACTGTAACTGTTGTACAACCTTTAATTTCTAATGAAGACGAGTCTCAATACTTCTCAAAAGGTCTTCGCTTGATGACCCACGAGCCATAAATCTCAGCAACCATATCTCTGCATAAGCCATCTTCTTTCTTATTGTAATAACTTTTGTGATAACTAAATAATTCTTGTCGTAAGCAGGTCAAGATTCTGAAATGTCTTTCCCAAATGAGCAATTTCGATTTGGGTTAATTCCTTCTGGTTCCACTGATGCTATTGTAATATGATAATTCCTTGCATCCTTCTTTCTACCAAGTGTTAGTTTGACTTTGATTTTTAATGTGAATACTCTTTGTACTTTGACTTTCTATTAGCATAACTGGAGTTCAGGATCCGACGACATCAACACTGCAAATTATTTAGGGACTACGTTTGATATCTTCCAGAATATTCACCTTCTATATCTTCAATACCGCGTATTGGTCTTCTCTGGATACGACGTATTGATCTTGTTTCCTTCGTGGTCTTTGGTGTGTGTAGGCACATATACGCCGTATCTTCCTTGATGGATACGGCGTATTGGTTGTAAGAACAGTAATCTTAAAAATATATTCGTTTAAGCTCCAGAATTCGTGCCTTTTAGTCAATCTTCACCAAGTACTCTATAATTACTGCAATTCTCAAATACAAACGATTAAGTAACAACTCTTTGCAAGAATTATACAAAATGAGTTAATTAGATAGGATAAATGATGCTATAAAATAGACGTTATTTGATGTCATCAATTCCCTTTTCTCACGCATGACCACATACCCCATTAGTGGGCTCACGCTTTCAAGAATGAGACCTTACACGACTTATTATTAAATTTTGTGTGAAACACTGATTAATTGAGGATTATACTACCATTTTAAAAGGTCAGTCATAGTATGTTACAATCCCACCTCAGCCAATTATGAGATTGATGGATGGTTTATAAAGTCCAGGTTTCCCTTCCTTTTGTAAGTTGGGTTGGTTTTTTGAATGAGTTCTACACTTCAACCTATGGACCGACACAACCCTAGGTAAACAATAATTTTGAGACCAGAAAATATATAAAATAGGTTATGAGTTTCTGGAAATACCCCTAATTTAAATGAGAAATTACAAAGAAGCACACCCTCTTTTTGGAAGTATACCCATTTTATCCTCGCTGAATCATAAACCGGGGCCAAACCTTAACCAACTTATACTTTACATGTACTTCTGCTTTCTCATTTTTTTTTTTTGTTTTTTTTTTTTTTTTTTTTTTTTTTTTTTTTTTTTTTTTTTTTTTTTACTAAATATTTAGCTAATTTGATAGCTCAATTAATTATTGAAAACCCACAAACAAACTGCTAATCTTTTTTATGCTGAGGCACATAACGTGTTCGACCAAATTACTTTTTGTAGAAATGAGTATACATTACAAAAAATGTGTTTTTGGGAAAGCCCTTTTTTATATATGATGCACATAATGTGTTTGATTTTATGCCTCAGGAAAGATGCACACTAGGTGTTGGATGATGCAAATTGTGTTTTTAAGAAGCAAAACATAAGTTGTTACGTGCTTGTTATGTGTCACATGTGTTGTTCTTTTTCTTAACTTTTTACTAAAGTTTACATGTAAACCAAGTAGGCAGAACACAAATCATTGTTATGATGTTTCGCGTGTGGTAAAGTAAAACCAAGCGCAAAATTAGTGGTAAATTTAATGGTGCTGATTACTTGGTTATGGCCCTTATAATGAAGGCATTCTTTCTTCCGAAGATCCCATATCTTCAAGTTAGGTCCATGGAGCGTGATGCAAAAAATTCACCGAAAGGATAGAACTCCAAAGCAGGGAAGTAGGACTGGTGTCCATTAATTGTCCGCACCACTTTACTTGAAGAAAAATAATCATAAATCAAGGAAAAACTACCTATGCACTAAAAAGGATGCATTTTGTTATCTTAATTTTATGTGATTATGCATTGATTATCAGTTAAAAGCCTCTAAATTACCTATGCACTAAGTCAAAGAATGCATTATTGATAGAGGAAGTAGGGGAGTAGCTATTGGTATTGGATTATTAAAGGGGTGTTCGAAAATGCTTATGAAAATAGCTTATCTGTTTTAATGCCTTTTGTGGATATGTCCCAAATTTCTTATTGCTTTATAAAAATGAAAACTGCTTATTTAAAAGAACTAATTTAGCTCAACAAATAATCACATCATAGTTTCCATAAGGAATAACAAACACCCTCAAAAGTGCTTGTTTGGATTTTTAGAACATCTAACAATAAATAGTGGCTAATCAAGGTAAGAACCTATTTACAGCTCAATCTGCAAAAATAAGATGCTCTAACTAATCAAAGTGGAGTGCTACTTTTTACACTTAGATGGAAGCTTAGGTGACCCTAAGCTGGGATTATGAACACTACATATGAACGAACACACACACACATATGTTTATAAATGTGTGTAAAACTTACTTGATGAAGCTTCTGGTATAACTATTTGTTGTTGCGATAGAGTTGCTGATATTTTATAGTTTTCTGATCTTTTCAAGTTTTTTGCTAAAAGAAAATTGATTCTTAAAGCCTATCTTGCATATCTCATTGCAACATATTCGGTTTCCGTTTCTTAGTTAATTGGTTTGGATACTGACCTGCTTGTGTTTGTGGTAGTGCATGCTGCTGCTGTAAATCTTATATCAACCATATACAGAAAAGTTAAACAGTTAATGCCTTAAGGGGTGATACGATGCACCAAAAACAAAAATATTCAAATGTTGCAAAGGTTGATCTAGAGTCGGTCATTTTACCCCTTCACAAGTTCGTCAAAATGAACAAAGCTGAAATGTAAGTTTTTTTTTTGTGCAAGGTGAACATTTCATTAATAAACAATGATTACAAATGATAAACAACATACAAGACATACCTAGCTTATACAAACTATAACCAGTACTATCTAAGAACCTATATATTGACCAACAAAGAAAGAAATTTGACAAAACAACCAAAACTTTCCCTCTATTTCTACCCATACAGAGAAATAGAGATGGATTAGCCATGGAAGCTAACCCACATGTTCACCTATAAGCACCAATACCATAGTCTCACAACTACATTACCACAACTCTAATCAGTATATACCATTCAACCTGCAACCACAATGGCATAACCTGAGATTAGAGAGGGCATCATTGTGCAGACTATAGCCCTATTCACATCACATGAAGGGCTCTTCCATTATAGCTACATTTCCTGCAAGCAGGCATTACTATAACAGAAACACCCACCTTCATGGATAACCCTCCTATCCTCCTTTGATTAGAGGTGCATTAGTCCTAGAGATGTTCTGAACTAATCAGACCCCCAATCCACCCAGACCATTCATCACCACAATGGAGACAACCTACCTTATGGTACATCAACCAGTGCAGGAGTCCAGTGACTGCATTATCTTAGCAAACCCACCCAAGGCCATCTGCTAAAACCAACATAGCCAAGGACCCCTACCGAGGTCAACTCCAAGATACTAGGATTCATCCATTGTAATGGTCTGCAGAATATCAATTATATGATAGGATTGTTGAAATCATCCTTCATATTAATGGAGATAAATCATCCTGACACTGAACTTTAAGATCCAAACACTCCTTCAGTTTAGTTGGAGAATTTGAGACAAATATTCCATTCCTTGCACACCTTTAACACAACCATAGATCTTTTAACCTTCAAGTTAAGAAGCTGCAGTTTGATAATTTCCTTAATAGCATTGAAAAGACATTGAGTATCTTTTTGTTCTTGAGTAAATATATTATTGTTCCTTTCATTCCATATGTAATATATTGTAGAAGCTAAAGAAATCCTCTGTAACATACTTTTGATAGAATTCCTACACCCCTCATTCATAATTGAGTCAATTACTTCATCTAGGTTATCACTCTAATTGACTTCCCTTAATTTTCCTTTAATCTTTTTCCAAACCTCCTTTGAGTAATCACAACTAAAGAACAGATGGTCATGTGAGTCTTTCCCTTTATTACAAAGGGGGCATATAAGCTGCAGATTCTTGTTCCAAGCCATAAGTCTGTCCTGAGTAGGAAGTCTTCTATGCCTAACCAACCATAGGATAAAAGCATGTCTAAGATTACCTTGAGAAAACCAAACTGCTTTGTGCCACTTTACATCTTCTTTCTCTTCTTTGAAATTTTCCCATATTATTCTGATGGATGCCTGAACTTCATTTCCTTTAGTATCCTTCCAAAAGGCATAATCTTTAGACCCTTCTACCAAAGTGGGAACCTTAATTCTAGTAATGTTGCAGAAAGTGGTTTTCCAACTAATAGGCCAGACCCATTCATTATTTTCCACCATATCTCTAACTTTGGTTTTTTCATCAAGTCTGGCTTCATACCTTTTCCTAAAAGGGATTACATCATTACACAATATTGTATCAAAGAGATGCAAAGTTGTTAATGCCGGAAAATCCCAAGGTGTTTTGGGTGTCACGCAACGTGAATCCGGAGGGAGAGTAAGAGCAAAATGTTTAAGAGTCGGAGAATTAAAAAGACAAGGAGGGAATTCACGGTGATCTTTAGGCCAAGCAGTGAGAGTCAGTTGTTGGACATTGTGAGAAAAAAAACATAATTTGCAATTTTTCTCACAAAAACCTGACTAGCAGCTTCATGAAAGTATAGCTTTACCGTAGACACTTCCACTTGACGGTTGCGGTGAGACAAAACACGGGTCACAAATTTGGCAAACTTAGGTAAATCTTTGAATTGTCGACTTAACAAGTCGAGACGAGGTATTGATTTCCAGATAAGCTTCCATCTTGAAGACAGAACACATGTTTGAACAACGAATTTGGTGTCAAAACGAGAGAGGATTTGATGAATAATCTCATCTGGCAAGCTGCTCAATCTATCTTCATTCACGCCTAATCGAACATTAATGCGATCAGACTCCATTTACTCTGCTATATTTCCTCTTTAGGCAGCACCACAAATTACAATCACATACCAACTGATAACTGCATTTTAGAATTAAAATCAAATTCTTGTTCTAAGCCATAAGTCTGTCCTGAGTAGGAAGTCTTCTATGCATAACCAACCATAGGATAAAAGCATGTCTAGGATTACCTTGAGAAAACCAAACTGCTTTGTGCCACTTTACATCTTCTTTCTCTTCTTTGAAATTTTCCCATATTATTCTGATGGATGCCTGAACTTCATTTCCTTTAGTATCCTTCCAAAAGGCATAATCTTTAGACCCTTCTACCAAAGTGGGAACCTTAATTCTAGTAATGTTGCAGAAAGTGGTTTTCCAACTAATAGGCCAGACCCATTCATTATTTTCCACCATATCTCTAACTTTGGTTTTTTCATCAAGTCTGGCTTCATACCTTTTCCTAAAAGGGATTACATCACATAAAGGTCCTTCCACACACCATCTATCAAACCACATATTAGTACTTTTTCCATCTCCAATTTTATTCCAGACATTTTCTCTAATCTTCTCTCTTAGATTAAGTATAGCTTTCCAGGTACCACTATCATTGTTTTCACACTGCACTTCCCAAATACTTTTTCCTTTTAATTTGACCACATTTACCCATTTAACCCATAAGCTTTCTTTTTTGATAATGATATTCCAAAGATGCTTGCATAAGAGAGCTTCATTCCATGGGCCAAGTTTTTTAATTCCTAGACCACCTTTACTTTTGGGATCACAAATAATTTTCCAGGCAACTCTAGCAGCTCCTTTCTTAAGCTCACCTTGACTCCATAGAAACCCTTTCAGAACTTTATCAATGTCTTTCACAGTAGTCTTAGGAAGAAGGAAGACAGAGGCCCAATATACATGCATAGAGGCTAACACAGCTGCTATGAGTTGAAGTCTACCAGCATAAGACAAATTTTTATTCTTCCAATCATTAACTTTTTGCTTCACTCTATCCACTAGCTGATTACATTCAGACACCCCAATGTTTTTGGTGATAAGGGGCACACCAAGGTACTTCATTGGAAGTTGACCAACTTTAAAAGGCATAACATCTAAAATTCTCTTCTTCTCATCCTCCTTTATGCTGCCAAAGAAAATGGTACTTTTGTTCATGTTTGGAATTAGACCTGAGCTTTTACTAAACTCCATAAGACCATCTTTCAGAGTCTTCACGGATTGATGATCCCCATTACAAAGCATAAGTAAATCATCAGCAAAACACAGTT
Organism: Tanacetum coccineum; assembly: GCA_026074375.1. NCBI lineage: Eukaryota > Viridiplantae > Streptophyta > Magnoliopsida > Asterales > Asteraceae > Tanacetum > Tanacetum coccineum. The sequence goes on along the minus strand of BQNB010118075.1, from coordinate 728 downwards.
GAGCTAGTTTTATATCCTTACACCCCCAATGATACTTGAAATGATTCTCCCTCTCAATCCTTCTATTCACCATTAAAGTTAACACTTCCATAACCAGAGTAAACAAATAGGGAGACATGGGATCCCCTTGTCTAAGCCCCCTCCCACTCTTGAAGTAGCCATATCTTTCACCATTGATACATATAGTGAAAGCAGCACTAGATACACAAGTCATCACCCATCCAACAAATTTCTCATGAAACCCAAAGTTTAGCATAATATCATTTAAGAACTTCCAATCCACTGTATCATATGCTTTAGCAATATCAATTTTCAAAGCACATCTTGCAGGACCAGATTTCTTGTTATAACCTTTGAGGAGTTCTTGAGTTATTAACAAATTGTCCTGAATAATTCTTCCAGGCACAAAAGCACTTTGGTTTATACTAATCAGCTTATCCAAACACCCAGTAATTCTGTTAGTGATAATCTTGCTGATGCATTTGTATATCACATTGCAGCAAGCTATAGGCCTATAGTCTGATACTTTATTTGGATTATGGATTTTAGGAACTAAAGTAATCAGAGTAGCATTAACTTCTCCTAAAAGCTTATTGGTTTTAAAGAATTCTCTAACAGCTTCACAGACATCTTTACCAGTAGTCTTCCAACTTTTCTTGAAAAATTTGGATGTAAATCCATCTGGTCCAGGAGCTTTATCATCACCTATTCCAAACATTGCTTCTTTT
>BQNB010118074.1:4302-19240 GCA_026074375.1 Tanacetum coccineum | reverse complement strand
TTTTTACATTTAAAAGAAATGTTTTATTTAAAATAAATATTTTGAATTCAATATTTCTATGTAAAAACGGCTAGAAATGTTCCAGAAAACACCTCCCCTGGAAAAGATAAAAAAGGGAGTGTCTTGGCCTGGGCGGCCCCCTTAGTGATAAAGGGGCCGGCCATAGAGCTAAGGAGGCCGACCAGACAAAAAGCTCCCCATCTTTACCTATAAATAGCAGACTGTTCCCCACTGATTTTCTCACCTCTTGCACACACATTCTTTCTGTTCTAAATCAGTTTATACTTTCCTTTAATTCCTTTGATCATTAAATCATAAGCTTTGTTTCCAAGTGATCCAAGCTTAGATCCTCAAGTGCAAGGGAAGAATACTTCCTACCATCAAATGAAGAAGTATTATAGTTTAGTGTGTTCTTGTAACATAGTTACAATTGTATCATATCTTGTAAATCATTTGTGTATATTATGAAAGGTGTGTATAGTAGTTAGATTGTTGTGATCATAGGAAGGTTAGTTAGATCGTGGTGATCGTCAAGAGTTTAGATAGATCGGGGTGATCTTGTTAGTGTCTAGGTGAAGTGTAGTGAAGTTGTGAAGTAAAGTAAAGTAGTGAAGTGAAGAGAAGTTATGAAGTGAAGTGAAGTAGTAAAGTGAAGAGAAGTTGTGAAGTGAAGTAAAGTTGTGAATTGTTGTGAAGTAGTGCGGTTAGTATTTTAGTCCTCAAAATACAAAAGTTGTGATAGATTGGTTCTAGCTAGGATTAGAACTCGACATTTGGCTTAGTGTTGGAAATCGGTGTAAGCTTAGTTGTGTACGGTTTTCTTCGCCTAAAGGGAGTTTGTTGACATAGTGAAGAGAACTCTCGAGTTTGGTGCTCGGGGAGTGGAGTAGGGCGAAGAGGTTCTTCATTACCGAACCACTATAAATCCTTATGTTGTGGTTTGATCTTTCTAACTCTTATCTCTTGTCTTTCATATTATTCATTTATTTATTTGTATTGTTCATATTGTGCACATATAGAGATCACATAATGTCGAATCTAAGTTTTATAAACAAATCATAACACTAATTTAAAAATCAGTAAACTATTCAACCCCCCCTTCTAGTTTTCCACAGTAGATATTGTGATTGGGTAGTATTTATAAAGTGGTAGATTGGTTCTAGCTAAGATTAGGACTCGATATTTAGCTTAGTGTCAAAAAATAACGTAAGAGACGTGTAAATGGTTTTCTCCGCCGGAAGGGAGGTTGTTGACATAGTGAAATCTCAAGTCGGATACTCAGGGAGTGGAGTAGGGAGAAGAAGAGCTTCGTAGCCGAACCACTATAAATCTTGGTGTCTTGGTTTGATCGTTCTTCCCCTTATCTCTTTATATCATTTGTGTTTCTCATATATTGTTTGTGTAGTTATTACAAGTAGCTAGTTATTTTGATTGGTTCATATTGTTGATTGGTTAAGCATATATTCAAATCTAACAATTTTACAAGTAAAATTTTAAAATGCTAATTAACCTGTAAATTATTCGACCCCCCCCCCTTCTAGTTTCCATAGAATGATTACTGATGAATGGAATGTTAAAATGAAGTTCTTAAAAGTAAAAGGGTATAAGCTGGTAAACATAATTAGTCAACTTTGACTAAACTGATGGTATGATGGCATTATGCAAATAAGATTACTTCATGTATTTGGTGATATCAGGCCATACAATGGATGGATGCTTATAAATTGGATTTCAACTATTGTAAATGTACTTATATATGCCGTATAGGAACTAGATTGGCCTCGAGAGGAATCTAGTTTCCTGTGTTTGGCTCTATAAGAGGTATAATTCTGTTTGACTGTACCATAAGGTAGGTTCATCCTTTGTAAAGGGTAATGTTCTGGTTGTTCATTGTATTATAGGTGGAATAGAAATGTCTTGGTCCACCATATACTCTAACAAAGGAGGATAGGATGGGTTAAACTGAGGGTGTGTGTTCCCTATTTAAGTGATGCCTTACTGTGTTATCTTTGTAACCAATCCAATAAGGATGTAGCTATTGGCTAGATATGAGGATAATAGTGGGAAATGTAGCTTAGACAGGTATAGCCCCGCAGTTTATGTGAACGGGTGATATATCTTGCTTGATGATGCCTGCTTAATCCAAGCCTATCTTATTGTGGATGTGGGTTGAATGATTTGGTGCTTGTTTTGAGTGGGAAATGTAGTCAAGAGGATATGATGTTTTGGTCCTTAAGTAGTGAATTAGATTTGCTAAACTATGCAGAGTTCAGGAACAGAGTGTTTGGCTCTAATGCCAGATGAGTATGTAGTTTGTGGAAAACTAGAAGGGGGTTGAATAGTTTACCGCTTTTTAATTTGATGTATAATTTGTTTATAAAAACTTAGATTTAACTTTATGTGATCTCAATATGTGCACAAAATGAACAATACAAGTAAGTAAACAAATAGTATGAAAGACAAGATATAAGAGTTAGAAATATCAAACCACAACACAAGGATTTATAGTGGTTCGATAACGAAGCACCTCTACTCCACTCCCCGAGCACCAAACTTAAGAGTTCTATACACTATGTCAACAAACTCCCTTTAGGCGGAGAAAACCATACACAACTAAGCTTACACCGATTTTCAACACTAAGCCAAATGTCAAGTTCTAATCCTAGATAGAACCAATCTATCACAACTTTTGTATTTTGAGGACTAAAATACTAACCGCACTACTTCACAACAATTCACAACTTTACTTCACTTCACTTCACAACTTCACTTCACTTCACTACTTCAATTCACTTCACAACTTCACTATGCTTCACAACTTCACTACGCTTCACAACTTCACTTCACTTCACTTCACAACTTCACTTCGCTTCACAACTTCACTATGCTTCACAACTTCACTACGCTTCACAACTTCACTTCACTTCACTTCACAACTTCACTTCGCTTCACAACTTCACTTCACCTGGACACTACCACGATCACACCAATCTAACACTACTTAATATGATCACCATGATCAAACTATACTTTCAATGATCACCACAATCTACATATTACACAAAACTACCATACACACTTTCACAATATACACAAATGATGAGGTGTCATTTTATACACTTTTTCAGGATCGTTTAACCCCCTAAATCATGTATTTATGCCTAAAATAGGTACTTAATTGTTCCTTTTCAAGTATTTAGCATTTGGAAGGCATTTGGAAGAAATACACGTGACTTGGGCTCATTTAGAGAAAAAACACACAAGACTACGGACCAACACCAAGACTCTTAAAGATTTGTGCTCACAGAGCCTGGAGACGGCGTCACTAATCCTACACGACGTTGTCACAACCCACTTAGTGACGGCGTCATAACATTTCATGACGGCGTTAGCACGCACTGACTCGCACGCAGATCTAGAAGATTCTACTCATGACGGCGTCATGATTAAAACGCGACGTCGTCACAGCGATTTTCCTATATATAGAAATTTGTTTTTAGGGTTTTAAGTGTGTAACTTTAGAGTAAAAGAAAGGGACGAACCCTAGTTCATTTAGCAGCTGTTAAGGACGATTTTAGGGCCTCAAAACCCTATTGTACTTCCTTCAATTCATGTTTTAATCAAGTAAGACTATCTTAATCATTCAATATGTCTTGTTGTGTGATTCTTATTTGTTCTTGCTTTATCTTTAACATGTTTGGCTAAACCTTCTATTGTGTTAGTGAGAAAAGAGGATATGCTGGGAGTGCTCCATACTACAACAAGTGCAGATTGCACCATGAAGGACCATGTATCGTAAGGTGTACCAGCTGCAAGAAGGTGGGCCACATGGCCAGGGACTGTAGGATTGTTGTTGCTACCCAAGCACCAAGAGCCCCCGTGGCAAACCAGAGAGTTTGTGACTTATTTTGGATGTGGTGGTCAGGGTCATTTCAAAAGTGATTACCCTAAACTCAAGAATCATAATCGTGAAAATAAGGTTGCTAGCAATGATGCTCGTAGGAGAGCCTATGCATTGGGAGGAGGTGACGGCAACCCAGACTCCAACGTCGTGACGGGTACGTTCCTTCTCAATAATGACTATGCATACATATTATTTGACTCTAGAGCCGATAGAAGCTTTGTATCGACTACGTTTAGTGCCTTAATTGATATCCTTCCTACTGAGTTAGACGTTAGTTATACTGTGGAATTAGTCGATGGGCGAATCGCCGAATCCAACACTATTATTAGGGGTTGTACATTAAATTTGCTAGATCATTCGTTTAGTACTGACCTAATGCCCATAGAACTAGGTAGCTTTGATGTTATAATTTGTATGGATAGGTTATCGAGGTATCATGTTGTGGTAGTTTGCGACGAAAAGATTGTTCGTATTCCCTACGGCAATGAAATATTAATAGTTTGAGGCGATGGAAGCAGCAAAGGAAGTAACTCGAGATTGAGCATAATCTCGTACACCAAGACTCAGAAGTACATACAGATAGGATGCCATGCGTTTTTAGCACAAAATTCGATTAAGAAGACATGAGATAAGTCAGAAGAGAAGTGACTTAAAGACGTGCCAATCATTTAGGATTTCTCGGAGGTCTTTCCAGAAGACTTACCAGGACTTTTGCCAGCTCGACAAGTCGAATTTCAAATCGACTTAGTCCCCGGTGCTGCACCTGTAGCCCGAGCTCCTTATCGGTTAACACCGTCTAAGATGCAAGAGTTGTCCGCTCAGTTACAAGAACTGACTGACAAGGGTTTCATAAGGCCAAGTTCCTCACCCTAGGGAGCTCTGGTCTTATTCGTCAAGAAGAAGGATGGATCGTTCCAAATGTGCATTGATTATCGTGAACTGAACAAACTTACAGTTAAGAACCGTTATCCGCTCCCGAGGATCGACGGTCTATTTGATCAATTGCAAAGGTTAAGTGTCTACTCTAAGATCGACCTGAGATCCGGTTATCACCAACTCAGAGTTCGAGAGGAAGACATTCCAAAGACCAATTTAGGACTCGTTATGGTCATTACGAGTTCCAAGTAATGCCTTTTGGATTGACCAACGCACCGGCGGTATTCATGGATATGATGAATCGGGTGTGCAAACCATACCTGGACAAGTTCGTAATCGTGTTCATCGATGATATATTGATTTACTCCAAGAGCAAGAAGAAAGACGAAGAGCACCTTAAGCTAATCCTGGAATTACTTAAGAAGGAGGAATTGTATGCCAAGTTCTCGAAGTGCGATTTTTGGCTCTCTAAGGTACAATTTCTTGGTCACGTGATTGATAAGACGGTGTTCACGTTGATCCAGCTAAGATTGAGTCGATTAAGGATTTGGCATCGCCAAAGACTCCAACCAGGAAAATCCACCATTCTTAGGTCTTGCCGGTTATTACCAAAGGTTTATCAAATGTTTTTCCAAGATTGCTAGACCTATGACTAAGTTGACTTAGAAGAGTGTGAAGTACAAGTGGGGAGAAAAGGAGGAAAAGGCATTTCAGCTATTGAAGCAGAAGTTTTGTAGTGCGCCGATCTTGGCATTACCAAAAGGAAGTAAGAACTTTATGGTGTATTGCGATGCTTCACACAAGGGGTCAGGCGCGGTTCTGATGCAGAAGGAGAATGGTTATCACGTATTCAATCTCGCCAACTCAAGGTTCACGAAAAGAACTACATGACTCATGATTTGGAATTAGGAGCAGTAGTGTTCGCCCTGAAGATGTGGAGACTAGAATGTAGATCTTAGTGGTGTTGCTTCTTGTGATGAATATGCATGTTAGGTCTTAGAAAACCAGCTTTTGTCTGTATCGCTGTTGATATGTCTAGGAAAACATGATTGTGTAGAAAGGATACCATTAGGTAACAGTCTTCATACTACCTTTCCCCTTTTATGGTTGATCTACTCTTAATATATTTCAATTGCATTTAATATACTCTTGGGGGCTAGGTAATAGTCTTCATACTATCTTACTTTGTGTTTTGCCTCAATGGAATATTAAATAGACGGCGGGTTCGTGTAATTCGTTCATGACTTAGAAAATAGTTACATAGATCATCACAAGTATGACAAAGCAACAACACTAGGAGAAGCAATCTAGGGAGTAATACATGATTAAATGAACATAATCTTTTATTATATTGTTATCACCAGTAGCTTAGTTTATTATTTAGTTTAACAGCTAAAACCAACCAAACCTTTCAAACATATGATTTACTGCTTTAATAAAATAAAAAAACACAAAAATAATCTTCTCTCAACCCTTAGAATTCTGTTAGACCGTGATCAAACCTTCCTAACCTATTCCCCTAGAGAACGATAACAACCTCCGAGTCTTGCCTATACTACACTACAACGATTAGGAACACTGCCTAGGGAGTTGTAAAACTTCTTGTAGAAGTCCCTTACGACAACCGCAACAACAAATGATTTACAAGATATAATACAACTTCATAATAACAAAAACAAAACTATAATACTTCTTGACTTGATGATAAGAAGTATTCTTCTCTTGCATTTGAGGAATTAAGCTTGAATCACTTGAAAACAAAAGCTTAAGATTAAATGATCAAAGGATTATAGGTGATGTGTGGACTGATTTTTGACAGAAAAGAATGAGTGCAAAAGGTGAGAAAATCAGTGGGGAACAGTCTGCTATTTATAGGCAAAGCTGGGAGCGTTTTGGCTTGGTCGGCCCCCTTAGCTCACCATTATATTTAAGGGGGGCCCTCAGGCTCAGACGCTCCATTTTATGTCTTTTCTAATGGAGGTGTTTTCTGGAACATTTCTAGCCGTTTTAAGGTAAAAAAATTTAATTCAAAATATTTATTTTGAATAAAATATTTCTTTTAAATGTAGAAAATGTTTTGTAAAAGTTACAAAAATGTTTGCAACATTTTATAAAAAATGTGAGTTTGAATAAAAGTTCATTTGATCATAAAATGCATTAAGCATTTATTTATTCATACCTTTAAGTGATTAAAATTTTGAATTGAAAATTTACTACTAATTACTTGTTTTATGTTTAATTTTGTAGGAAAATCTATCCGGTTTTTGAACCAAGTTCAAGCATGTTAAATAAATTGTTTAGATTAATTCGCTTCAGTTTCGAGTCATATGAGTAATTTGTCAAATCTCAGGTTTTATGCAGCTATTTGTACAGGAATTAACCTATGGAATCAAGTGCATGAAATTTTTTATCAAAAATAAAAATTTTATTTTCACAGAATGTGGAGACGGCGTTACGATTTACACGTGACGCCGTCACCACGACATCTGTGACGACGTCAGGATATTCTTGACGACGTCAAACGTCCAGGTCTAGAAAACTTAAAGTTTTTAATTATTTTTGAAAATAAAACTTGCATAACATTTAAAATATGTACTCTTCTGTTATAAACCTGCAAAACCAATGAGTTTGACAATTCTCTCATCCTATCTTTACTGCTTTATCGAGTCAAACCCTAAATTCATCACATTTTATATTATTATATCGCACAGTTTTATGGCTTGTCTAGTTGTCCTTTGTCTTTGATTACAGGTTATATTTGATGAAGAAGAAGCTTGGAAGTTCGTAGGAATTCGTCAATGGACTCATTCTTGTGAGGACGATTTACCAGTTTATCACATGAGTTCTCTCTATTATTGATCGAAACGAGGGGAGTACTAGTTGTCCTTACTTGTTTCTTTTTCCCTTTAATTCATTTTTACAGTACTTCTATAGAACATTGTGGACAATGTTCAACTTAAGTGTAGGGGGAAAATAAGCCTTAGAAACTATTCTTTCATTTGCCATTTGCTTTGTCCTTAAAATGATGGGTAATATATCAAAATATAGCATAAGAGGTAATTTTGACCAAAATTTAAATTTTTTTATGACACATACCGACAAAAACCGAGTATTATTAGCGTCTCATGGATAGGAATGTATATGACTAGCACAAAAACCCTCAGAATTCTACCCTAAAAATGTAAGGTTCGCCTTTAGATCTTTAGGAATTCGGGTATCCGTTATTGATACCCAAGATAGTTTATACCTTTAGCTTTCTCGAGTTAAAGAGTGAGCAGTTATATGTATTTATTCCATCATTACGGATGTGTACGTGTGGTCTTTGTCGCCTTTTCTAGAGCATTGAGATCGGTATTAAACTATATGAGTGTACCGGTAGTATATTAAATTCTAGAACTTGTTTTTGTGATGCATCCCGAGACCGCATAGTGAGTATTAGGATTTGCTTGATAAGAGGCATTAGGATTAACCCATGTTTTAAACCTGTAATTGTTATGATGATCACATCGATCATATAACTATCCCACACCCTTGCCATGCACTCATTTTTAGTGCAGGATACCCCAAGTACAACCCTCCGAGCCTATCCTTTTTCACGGTTCTCGTAATTTTCTGGTTAAGCCGGACTATTAATGAAGAGCATTGTCACCCTTAAACCAATCGTTACACCCAAATCGCCTTAGCCTACCTTGTATGTACTCATTTTTAGTACATTATTGTGTTAACCCAAGTTAATTATTTGAGTACACGGTTGCTAAGCCCTTATCCTTGTAAATACAATTTTGGGACGATTGCGATTCATGGTAGTATTTATTTCGTGGAAGAATGGGGAAGAAAATTTAAGTCAATACCCCTATACATTTTCTAGATCATTACGGATGTGTATGCGTGGTTTTGTCTCCTTTTCTGGAACATTGGTATCGGTTACTTTAGGATTATGAGAGTGTACCGATAGTATATTAAATTCTAGACCTTGTTTTTGTGATGCATCCTGAGACCGCATAGTGAGTATTAGGATTTGCTTAATAAGAGGCATTAGGATTAACCCATGTTTTAAAGCCGTAATTGTTATGATGGTCACATCGATCATATAACTATCCTACACCCTTGCCATGCACTCACCTTTAGTGCAGCATACCCCTAGTATAAACCTCAAAGCCTATCCTTTTCACGGTTCTCGTAATTTTCTGGTTAAGCCAGACTATTAATGAAGAGCATTGTCACCTTTAAACCAATCGTTACACCCAAATCGCCTTAGCCTACCTTGTATGTACTCATTTTTAGTACATTATTGTTTTAACCCAAGTTAATTATTAAGTACACGGTTGCTAAGTCCTTATCCTTGTAAATACAGTTTTGGGACGATTGGGATTCATGGTAGCATTTATTTCGCAGAAGAATAGACAAGAAAAGTTAATTCAATACCCTCATACGTTTGTTAGATGATCTCCATGCTATTTTGATCCACCTTAAATCGGGTCATTAGTTAGATTGTAAATATCTAGCATATAAAAGCTCAAGTGTAGGGGTACGTGTTATAAACCCCATGTTATATGATATTCAATATATATATATATATATAGAAAAGAAAAAGAAAGAGATTGATGTAGAGTTTGTAGATCTTCGTCTGAGTCTTGGCTTAGCAACCAAACCAACGTGTATTCGTGTAAATAATTAGCTAACCCTTCCACTCCAAATTCACCCAAAGCCACCCAAATGTAGCCTATCTGTTTCTGTTTCCATTATTTGTTATCTTACACCTACACCCCACAACCCTTTTAAAAGACCTCTTAGATAGTAATGAATAATGCTTGCACCTAGCGGTGGAGGTTTGATCATTTACCAAGCCTATGGTAATTTATTTGCTATGACAGGTAATGAGTGTTGATTTTTTGTTTTCCCCATATGTTATAATTCATTATACAACTGAGTGAAAGAGAGAATCTTAAAGACTTATGTGAGGTGCTAGTATATACTTTTCGTGCTTTTAATTATAAGGTCCAGAAGGTTGTGTTGTAAAATACTTTCAAAGAGTAGATAAAACGACCCTCATATTGTTATTGTCTAGGTAGAAAAGCTCATTTTCTTGAGGACAAGCAAATCCCAAGTGTAGGGGTATTTGATGAGGTGTCATTCTATACACTTTTTCAAGGTCGTTTAACCACTTAAATCGTGCATTTATGCCCAAAATAGGTACTTAATCGTTCATTTTCAGGTATTTAGCATTTGGAAGGCACTTGGAAGAAATAGACGTAACTTAGGCTCATTTGGAGAAGAACAGACAAGACTACGGACCAACACCAAGACTCTTAAAGATTTGTGCTCACAGAGCCTGGAGATGGCGTCGCAATCCTACACGACGCCGTCACAACCCACTTAGTGATGGCGTCACAACATTTCATGACAGCGTCAGCACGCACCAACTCGCACGCAGATCTAGAAGATTCTACTCATGACGGTGTCACGATTAAAACGCGACGCCGTCACAGCGATTTTCCTATATATACTAATCCGTTTTTAGGGTTTTAAGTGTGTAACTTTAGAGTAAAATAAAGGGACGAACCCTAGTTCGTTTAGCAGCTGTTAGGGACGATTTTAGGGCTTCAAAACCCTATTGTACTTCCTTCAATTCATGTTTTAATCAAGTAAGACTATCTTAATCATTCAATATGTCTTGTTGTGTGATTCTTATTTGTTCTTGATTTATCTTTAACATGTATGGCTAAACCTTCTATTGTGTTCATTTATGATTGTATGAAACCTAGAATGTAAATCTTAGTGGTGTTTCTTCTTGTGATGAATATGCATGTTAGGTCTTAGAAAACTAGCTTTTGTCTGTATCGCTATTAATATGTCTAGGAAAACATGATTGTGTAGAAAGGATACCATTGGGTAACAGTCTTCATACTACCTTGCCCCTTTTATGGTTGATCCACTCTTAATATATTTCAATTGCATTTAATATACTCTTGGGGGCCGGGTAATAGTCTTCATACTACCTTACTTTGTGTTTTACCTTAACGGAATATTAAATAGACGGCGAGTTCGTGTAATTCGTTCATGACTTAGGTAAAAGTTACATAGATCATCACAAGTGTGACAAAGCAACAACACTAGGAGAAGCAATCTAGGGAGTAATACATGATTAAATGAACATAATCGTTTATTATATTGTTATCACCAGTAGCTTAGTTTATTATTTAGTTTAATAGCTAAAACTAACCAAACCTCTCAAACATATGATTTACTGCTTTTATAAAATATAAAAACACAAAAATAATCTTCTTTCAACCTTTAGAATTCTGTTAGACCGTGATCAAACCTTCCCAACCTATTCTCCTAGATAATGGTAACAACCCTTGAGTCTTGCCTATACTACACTACAACGATTAGGTACACTGCATAGGGAGTTGTAAAACTTCGTGTAGAAGTCCCTTACAACAACCGCAACAACAAATGATTTACAAGATATAATACAACTTCACAATAACAAAAATGAAAATATAATACTTCTTGACTTGATGATAAGAAGTATTCTTCTCTTGCATTTGAGGAATTAAACTTGAATCACTTGGAAACAAAAGCTTAAGATTAAATGATCACAGGATTGTAGGTGATGTGTGGACTGATTTTAGACAGAAAAGAATAAGTGCAAAAGGTAAGAAAATCAGTGGGGAACAATCTGCTATTTATAGGCAAGTTGGGAGCGTTTTGGCTTGGCCGGCCCCCTTAGCTCCATGGCCGGCCCCCTTATCAGTCAGGGGGGCACCCTTATATTTAAGGGGGCCGCTCAGGCTCAGACGCTCCCTTTTTGTCTTTTCCAGCGGAGGTGTTTACTGAAACATTTCTAGCCGTTTTAAGGTCGAAAATTTGAATTTAAAAATTTTATTTTGAATAAATCATTTCTTTTAAATGTAGAAAATGTTTTGTAAAAGTTATAAAAATGTTTGCAACATTTTATAAAAAATATGAGTCAGAATAAAAGTTCCTTTGATCATAAAATGCATTAAGCATTTATTAATTCATACCTTTAAGGGGTTAAATTTTCGAAATGAAAATTTACTACTAATTACTTGTTTTACGTTTAATTTTACATTGAACATTTTTAAATTTTGTGATTATCAAAACGTAGAGAGGTCGAATAACATTAATAACGTTTTAGGTATTATTTCTATCAACAATCTCTCCCTTTTTGATAAATACAAAATTTAAACTCATTAAACGTAAAATTATTTTGAAACAAGTATTTAATTAGTTTTATTTCCATTTCTCCCCCTTTTTGTACAATAAAAAAGGCCTTGTCGATGAATATGCGTAAAATCTACGGTACAACCGCTCCCCCTTGATGTGTAATCCCCCTCGTTCGAGGGCACCGAGCTATGTTAACTTTGCTACAAAAACAAGCTAGAAGAACAACACCAATGTTTCTGACATATTGCAATATCATAAAAGATATTTAAACATGGTGACAATGAGCATTAGCTAATTATCAATTAACTAAATTTAACTATATATTCATAAAGGAGACAACCAACAATTACATATTTAAAAACATAAAAGTCCATTCATACAACATAGAGATTGTATGTGATACACAAACATACAACTAGCATGCATTAAAAAGAAATATTATGCTTAAGGCATAATAATACATCATAAATAAAGGCTACAAAGTTCATAATATTCCTAGAATTCCATAGGACTTGCTTGCAAAATGTTTGGTTGATAATTATTTAAAACATAAGTGACTAAACATAGAGTATGTTTAGTTTGGAGAAGGTAATGGTGGTGATGGCGAATTTGGTGGTGGTGGTTGTGAAAGCATGTGTTCAATGCAAGAAAACATGTATTGAATTCCATCTCTCAAGCCAAAAATAAGGGTTCGGTTGTGAATGCAACATAGGCATGAATCACCATGTGCTTCAAGAAGGTTCTAAGGAATGGGATGACCAAAGAGAGGTGAAGGAGGTGATGGAGTATTGAATTGAACATCAAGTAGAGTAATTGGTGAAAGGGTGAGAGTGATGTCCATTGATCCACTTTTTTTAATTAGAGGTGGTGAAGGTACTCTTGGAGGAGGAGACATTGATGAGTTCAAGTAGCCATGGGTTAATGGTGATGTGGATGATGTTGGTGATTTGGGTTTGTGATTAACGGAGGATGAATAAGTGGCTATGGTGGATGGAGTTTTTGAGGGTGTATTTGGGGCACTTGGTGATAAGACTTGGTAATTTAGAGAAGGAGTTTTGGTGTCATCATTAGTGAGATCAACAAATAGTTGTTATGGTGGTATTATGTTGATTTTTGGTCTTTTGGAAGGTTTGGAAATGGAAGCTCTAGTGGATGCCATGGAGGTTTATGGTGGTTGATAATGGATGAATAAAGATGATGAAGTGGTGGTAAATATTTGGAGGGAATTTATTAGAAGAGAATAGTTTGGAATTGGAATGAATCTGAATTAGTTTAAGAATTTCCAAAATATGTTTGAGTTTTCTGTGTAAGGGTAGCTGAGGCTAGATAAAAGAGAGTCAAAAAGCAAAAAGAAATAGCAAATCCTGTGAACTGGATGTTTGGCCCCCATATCTATGGTGCCGGCCCCCTTATTGATAAGGGGACCGCGCTTATGAGCTAAGGGGGCCGGCCATCTGATACTTTTCAGACGGCCATAAATTTTATTTTTGCTAAAATTTTGTAAGAAAAGTTTTGCTTTGTGATCAATTTGCAGCAAGTCCTATGTGGATATATATATATATATATATAGTGAAGTGTTATATTGAGAACCCTTTTTATGTGCAGAACTTTACAGAACTATTTTTAACTAATCTTAGCCTTTAATTTTTTGATCAATGGTTATAAATGATGATGGCATTAATGTAATTAGTTTAAAACTTATACACCTTTTTATAAAAGCCAAAAGGGCATTAATGGAATTTGACATCTAACCTTTCAATAAACTAATCCTAAATTATAGCATATTATTATTTGAGATATTAAAAAAACACAGCTCTTCATTTCTCTCCCTCAATCCACACGTCTCTCTCTATATATATATTAAAAAAAAGAACACAGATCTCATGATCTCACCACCCGCACGTCTCTTCATCCCAAGACCAATCAACCATATGTAACCGCACCCGAATCATTTTTTTAGCTTTTGTAGATAGTCTTGTGGTATCATTTTGAGATCTGGGTAGTCTTGTGGTATCATTTTCAGATCTGGGGTTGTTTTGTTCGTGGAGGATTTGAATGATGAATAGGTTAACAAGTCGAGTGATGTTTTGAATGATGTAGTGGGCGGTTTTTCTAACGATGGGGATATTAGAATATCAAAGCTCTAGGCTCTTATCACCTACGTAAGTTATATCTGTAATTTTTTTTCATTGAATAAACCTTTTAGAAAGTTGACTATCCATTGGTGCCGGATATTTTCTATCTTTGTTTAGACAGGCACGGTGGGCAAGTGCCCCCACCAAAAAAAATCCCACCGTAATTTTTTTGAGGAATTAAGATATTTTGGTATTCCCCCCCCCCTAAAAAAGCGTCTTTCGTTTCTAGATTGAAGTTTAAAATAAAAATTAGAGGAGTTTTTAGAGTGTGATCTGATTTATTCGGTCGGAATGGTAAGGAAGAAAGACAAAGAAGCCATAGAGGACATACAGAGAAGATGAAGTAATAAGTGTACGGAAAAGAGTATACAAAGAAAGGGGTTTTGTTTTGTTGCTAGGTATCACGTGGGATGGCACTATGAAGGTGTTTATTTTCTTTAAAAAAATTATATTTTTTGTTTTTAGCATAGTTTCTTTAATTTTGTTGTTTTTAGCGAGTTGATCAAGTTATTTTGAAAATATTAATAGTGTATGTTTAATCTTGCATTATTTTCTTATAGTTATTAGTCTCTTGTTTAATATAGTGCATTATTTTCTTATAGTTATTAGTCTCTTGTTTAATATAGTGCATTATTCTAGTTTTATAATTAATTTAAGATGGTATAATTTGATATAACTATTTTATTTACATACATTTGTTTCAGTGGTGATGCCTTAATCATACGAAAGACGATCACACGAAAGATGGTGTGTGATAAAGATGATCAATGAATGCACTTGTGATTTTAGAAGACGGACACATATGTTCTCGAAAGGCGTGCACATATGTTCT
>BQNB010118073.1:0-21059 GCA_026074375.1 Tanacetum coccineum | reverse complement strand
TGAACATTGCTTGTAAACTTATATAACATGTGTTATATTGAAGATATAATATCTCCTTTGTGTTTTATGCCCTATATCCGGCCGTATGTATTTATATATGAGATTTTTTTGTGATTTTTGAGTATTGGGTATAAAAGTGGGTATTTGTTGAAGCGTAGAAAGGTTTTGGTGGTTCCGGGTATGCCTAAACGTATTTTATCGCGAAACGTAATCACTTTACGCAAAAAATAAAAATACAATGAACAAAGTTAATAATTATCCTCAAAATAATTATTTAATACTTGCTTGATGTAAACATTTAATTGTTTGATGCCCGTTTACATTGATTAATTATTTTTAGATTACGCGATTTAACTTATCGATTACATTTAAAAGCAAACGCGTACAACACTAAAAGTACATAGTGAATTTATTGATGTCGTTAATGACTTTAAAACACGAGGTGTTATAGACTTCCCCCGTTAAACGAGCCTTGTCCTCAAGGCTCACGATGTAGCACTTGACGACGGTGCGGTCTTGGTGAAGAGGTGTGGGTATTTCTTCTTAAATTGGTCTTCACGTTCTCACGTGAATTGGTCTTCACGGTCTTGGTGAAGAGGTGTGGGTAAATCTACATAGTGAATTTATTGACGTCGTCAATGACTTGAAAACACGGGGTGTTATATCTAGCTTATTAGAAACAAGCTAGTAAGACCCTATAAGCCCATCCCAATCTGGCTTATCATCCATAAAACAAGTTGAGGTAAATTTAGGGTGGATTTTGAGTGAAACAGTAACACTGAGTTAAAACAGTAATGGGCTTATGAAAATGACTTGTAAACTGAATTAAACTTAAATTGCATTAAGTGAAAACAGAATTTAAATTGATTTAAACAGGAATTTCATTAATCATAAAAACTGGTTACAATGCTTTTGAAAAGTAAAATATATAAAAAGTAAATAAGCAATAATAATAAGCTAAAAATAGGGCTATGCTACTCCTAAATCTAACTCCCCTAATTTGTGTACAAAGGCCTCTATTTATAGCTAAATTTGAAGCTTGAGGAGTGCTACTTGTGCTTGTTCTGTGAGGAGAAAGAGGTGATGCCCTCATCTTAAATCTTGGCCTTCCAATCTCTTCAACCACCTCTCTTAGATCAATTTGAGCCCTTAAAGGAGTGACACATCCTAAGAGCCAATCATTGGCCTTAGGATCGCCAACATGTCAGTGAGGTGTCAGCCCATGCTTTCTGCATGTGGTTTAGCTTCTAGAAGGGTGACGTGTGATGCGTGAATGGATTGAATTAGATTTACCCTGCGTGTTTGTTCCTGTGTGTGAAAGTGAAAATGGGAGGGAAGGGGCTACAATAATTTTGATATGTTTGACTTGGACCTAGGATAGGGATTGGGCTTATGTACTTATAAAACGATCTTGGGCCAAATTGGATAAAAGAAATGGATTTTGGGCTTTATCATAACTTTTGGGCTTTTTAGGTTTAATAGATTGGATTGTGGGCTGACCCAGCCCATTAAGTGGGCCCGGGTTGGTCCGTAGAAGATGGATACGCCTTCGGCTTTGGTTTTTTTCGCGCTGATTCTATTCCTGTGCTCGGCTTTGTCTGTTTTTGTCTTTTTTTAATAAATATTCGTACCTACAAGACACAATTTACAAAACAAACAAATACAATGCATTTTTATATATTTTTAGTCATAATTGGTCTTTTTAGCTCGTTTTATTAGGGAAAAAGTATATGTATTTACACACATACCATGATGGATAAATCAGGGTTTCATTAAAATTCAGTAAATATGTTAATATGATCATTAGTAATCAATTAAGGTGTAATTAATGGTGTTTGGACGCATTTGATTAGGTTTAGATGTTGTTAAATTCCGAATTAAAACTAGGCAGATTTTTAGGTCATCTTGTAAGTGTCATATCTTGGTCATACGTATAGCTTTTATTGATTTTCTTGAGCCTAAAAATAACTACAGAGAGTCTACTTTCAAACCCTATTGGTTTTATGAATTAAAAGTAAGTGGAAGTCAGTCAAAATTATTTTACAAGATTAGTTGTCGAATCTGAGTTTTTTGTAGATTCTGATTTGTGTTTGTGAGGTCAAAAACCATATCAAAACGTATTTTTAATTGATGAGATTGTTACTATAACAAGTTCATGATGTGTATGATTTTCTAGAATTTTTGTAGAATTTTCCTAATTGTTTAAATGGGTCTGATCAAACTAAACTTTTTGATGGTCGAATCAGATCCAAATTTGAGTACTTTGTAATGTTGAAATTTTATAAAATAGTTAGGCTCAATATTTTTTTTTCTAAAAAATCACCGTAGTTCTTAACCCATTGGGAAGGTAGGGAATGAAAGGAGGAAAGCTAATTTGATCAGTTAGTATTTTATTTGTGGTCATAAAGTGACTACAAAATTTTGCCCAAAAACTGAAAAACTAGAATAAAGGATTTGGAAGTATTAGGGTATAAGTAAGGTATGAGAAGTGTGGTAAAGGGTTTATAGACATAATATGAATATAAAAGTCCATCAATTTATTGTTACATCATCTTAGACATTTAGCCTAATCGCGTGTAACATGGGTTTTATTTGTGTTTAGTTAATTTCAAGGAATTTGTGAAGTTGTTGTGCATCAGGTGAGTTTCACAGTCCCATTTTTCTGTTTTTAAATTGTAGCGTCTCGTATTTTACGGTCAATATTTTAACCGAGCTCTATATTCCGTTTCTAATTTTTATGAAATTTATTATTTTGGTTTTTAGCCATTTTATCGAAAATCGTCGTTTTTAGCTATTTCCGAGTCCTGTGTTGGATAATTATCCGTTTTAACGTTTAAGAAATCAATAATTTCATATTTTAGCTTCGAGAACTTATTTATTTTTCGTTTGAATACTTTTCGACTTTGAACCGCGTTTGGCTGAAATCGCGTCAAAATAGTGTTTTTATAATTTTTAATATTTTTACTACGTGTTTAAAAAAATGTGGTATAATGGTTTTAGAAAAATAAAAATAAAAATATAATTTATAAACATAACATGTAAACCAAACACCCCTTTTCTTTTAATTAGCTCCTACTAAACTAAAAACCAAACGCCCCTTATGTTTTATTAGCTCCTACAAAGTGACTAACCCAAACATCCCTTCCTTATTTTTAAATTGTCGATACAAATTAGGAATTAGAATCATATATATATTATTTATCCCTTTTATTAAACCCATAAAAAAAACACACACAGATAATGAAATTTTTGGTATCCCTCTCCTCCTTTCACCGTGTTTGACGACACAACACCAAAACCCTCAAAATCCATCACCAAAACTCTTCCCTCTTGATTCCAATAACTTAATCATCACTAATACATTGATCCCCATCATCCCGTTGAAGATTAAACCACATGCAATTGGTTTTCTCAAGTTCTTGATTTTTGAAGATTTTGATTTTTAAAGGTTTATTCGATTTTGTGTACAATTGGAGTTATAAGGGTTTAATTACAAGTGATTGTGCAAGATTGTGTGAGATAAAAATTGAGTGAGGGTTGGTCTTGGTCCATCTTGGTCTTGGCGAAAAACACAACCCAATTAGGGTGTGTGTTTGACCTTTTACTTCCTTTTCGTTGGTATTGTAAGTCTTTTATTTTCCCTTTTGATTTGGTTTCATCTATATATATAAGCATGCATGTTAAATTTGTAATTAGGAATCCATGGATAAATTGTGATAAAGTTAGTTTTTGATTTATGAATGTTTGAGGATGATCAAATAGGTTTAGTAATAATTATAGGATGGTTTGAATATATTGGAAGCGAATTGAAGCAAAAAATTAAAGATTTGTGAAGGTTTTGGAACCCTTCTTTAGATCAGAATTTTAGGCTTCATTCAGCGAGATGAGCGTTGTTGTAAACTGAGATTTAAAAGATAGTGTTTGTGGCGTCGTTAATAATGAATGTGTGGATAAAAATTTGAGCTTCCACTATAAAACGACAAAGTATGGCGGATTTGGAAGTGGGGAAATTGTTTTGGCAAAATCTGACTTGTTGTTTTGTGTATTAATCTTAGTTCATCTTGCGAGTAGTGTAACTTGGTCATGCCAATAGCTTTTTAGATTACAGGACCCTTGTTAGTGCTCTCGAGTTACTTTTCCAACGAAAACTAGCTCGTCAATTTTCAGAATGTAAAAGTGAGGTCAAACCCTTTGTACAAGATTAAGTGTCAAAACTGTGTTTGCTCTCCAGAAATTCAATTGTAAAGATGCTGTGTGCAGGCGGGTCAAAACTTATTATTTTTGGATGAAATTTAAACTGGAGGTTGTCCATAATATGTGTGACCTACTGATTTTTTTTAGATTTTTATAAAATGTTTTGAGGGGTCTGTTGTAGCCAAACTTTTGCAAAGTCCACCGACTGTATAGACAAGTGTCAATGATGGTGTCTTCCATAATACGATCACTTAGGCTTTATCGTTTATGGGTGAACTATGGTAGTTAAATAACATATAAGGGTAACTTAATATGGAGGTAGATCGACTAGTTCGACCATTTAGCGCTACTTTAAGTAAGCCGGTCATCTAGCTAAAACGTTACAATTTTCAGAAAAAGTGTAAACTAATAGAAATAATAAGTGGAGTTGTCATGGATTCATAGGTATAAATTGTCATGCATGTTCTATATATATATATATATTCCTATATAATATATATATATATATCATTATCTATATATATATATATATATATATATAAATATATATATCTATATTATATATATAATTACAATAAGTTGCATATTTTATATCATTCAAATATTAATAATATATTATTATTATTAATAGGTCACGGTTGATTTATGACGTTCCATCTTTTCGTGCTTTCTTGATTAGCACTACTTCTATTCACGGTGAGTTCATAGCCCCACCCTTTCTCTTTTAATTGTTTTCATAAACTGTTTTCGGGATGAGAATGCATGCTTGTTTTACTAAGTAAACTCATTAATTTCTACTACATAAGCGTTACATGATTACTTTTACTAAAGTTTTTACTTGCTTACTATATGACTTCTAAAACATGTGATGCACGTGGTTGTTTACTCATGAATTTATTAAAGCTTGAATTGCTTACTACATGATTTGAGATCTATTGAGACTGACAATCCCTGTCCGGGTATTTAATAACTCTGCCAATCCATAAAAACGCATTTACCTTCTAAATAATACTTGGGTGTTTGACAACATCAACTCTTGGAAAAAAATACTTGGGTGTTTGGCGACACCAACTCTAAGAGAAAAATACATGGATGTCTGGGAACACCATCTCCCTCTCATGACATATGTTAATACTTGGGTGTCTGCAACACCAATTCTTAGAGAGAATAATACTTGGGTGTCTGGCAACACCGAATCTTCGGGATAAAAATACTTGGGTGTCTGCAACATCAACTCTCTCTCACAATTTCCTCTCTCATCATATGTTAATGTTCATTCCGTTACTTGACTCGTATTCGGTTGTACTGTCGCTGGTGATCTTAAACCTTGTGGTACGCTACTAAACATTTCTTGATTATTAAATCACTACTTGATTTTAGAAATAATACTTTGAAATGTTGTATGCTACTTAATTACTGAGATATTACTTGATTTATTCCAATCTTATAAAATCAATAAACTAATAATAAAAGAAGCTAGAAACTCCAAGGACCAAAACTGCCAAAACTAAAACCTTAGGTATATAAGGCAGCGGTTTTCCATAACTGGTCAAACCTTCTTTTCTTGGTCAAACTTATAAAAATACACACACTCCTTCGCAAACCGCCACCATGATCTCCATCATTTGATTCTCAATTTCCAGAGTTTTTTCTTGCTAAGGTAATCATAAAACTTCGTTCATTACCTTTAGATGATAACATAGGTTAAGGGAATCAATCTAAAACACTCTTAATCACGTCCAATGACAAGGTTCGACCAAGTTTTTGATCTAAATGCTAAATGATGCTTGGAAATGGCCATTGATAGGTGGGATAGATGCGGATGGGTGTGGTGAACACCCTATCAGGGCTAGATTAGGATAAATCTTTCATAATATGATGCCATGATCTAGGTTAAACTCGTTCTTTAATTGAAATGCCGTAGAGTGTGTAGATTAGTGTTTTTATTGTTGGGAAATGTTGTTTAGGAATAGATGATGCTAGTTTGATGTTCAAGTTTGATCACTAATCTATTATCGGTCATATATGATGATTTTCCTGTGAATGTTGACTTTTGAAAGTCAACTGTCTTTGTTTGTTGTTTTGAAGTGTTTGTGAAGTCGTGAATATGATTAGGAAGGTATTGAAAGCCACAAGTGCAAACACAGCGGTTTGATTAACTCTTCTCACAGCGGTTTGGTAATTTTGCTACATAGCGGTTTGATAATTTCGCTACACAGCGGTTTGATTAACTCTTCTCACATCGGTTTGGTGCCAAGTGGGTAGCGGTTTGGGCCTAAATCTCAAAGTTTTGGCCCATTAGTCCCAATACCCTCTCAAGGCCCAATCCAAAGGCACAATTACCTTGTTAACACCCATCTGGGACTTGTTAACCTGTTTGTGTTCATCGAATATCCTTGACTTACGTGGACTTAATCTCACCATAATCAATCAAAGCATGTCAATGTTCTCATTTAACATCAAGATATATATCATGTCTGCATGTCTTTGTTGATATCCTTATGCAGACAAAATGGCTGATGTGAATGTTCCCGCTCCTGATCCCACAAGATCTGATGATCAGATTCTTCCTTTTGCTGCGTGGGTGCCTATCGGAAAGAGCAACCATGTCTTGGATCTTCAAAAGAGGCAAAAGAACCTAATCTTTCAGATTGTTGTGGATATTTTACAAAACACAAACTTCTTCAGGGCATTCACTGCTTTTGTTGTTGAATGTAGATAGCTAGAACAATCTTTCAGATTGTTCTAGCTATCTACATTCAACAATTCTGGAACACGCTTACATATGTGGAAAAGGCTGGGACTTTGTTAGGAATTAAACTCATTAGACTTAGTACTGCTTAAGTTATAACTGCCATTATAAACCAGTTAGTACTGCTAGGCGTAAGTTAGTACTGCTAGTACTAACTTAACACTGCTGAAGAGATTAATACTGCTGATAAAGATTGAAGACTGCATGAAGATAAAGACGTGTGAAAAGATATGTATTAGTTATCTTGTGTATATTCTATATATTTAGAAAGATATGCATATAAGTTTAATGTTTTAGAAGATTTATATTTATCTTGTAAAGGACTCCTTGGTCTATAAAAGGAGGTCCTGGGATGTAGAGTTGGGATCACCAAAAACACAAAAGTCATAGCTTTAAGGTTGTTTTGTAACCCCAACACTATTAAGAGTGTATGTTTTATATTGAAGCTAAAAGTTTAGTAAACTGTCTTGTTATTCTTATTGTTTATTACTGTTCCATTGAGTATACTTCTTGGTGGTATAAACTAGATTCCGCATAGTTTATATCATACACTCAAAGTTTTATTCTTAGTACCTTTGGATATATCCAAGGATACAAAACCTTACATCAAGCTAAGGAGTTAAAGATCTATTCATTAGGATCAACAAGTGGTATCAGAGCTTGTTGTAAAGCTTTGAATAAGAAGAAACAAAAACAATAAGTACTAGATCAATTTCTTAGTGTTAAGATGGAAGCAGGAACTACTACTACCACTCTGACTGCAAGACTTCCTATCCTCAACCCAGGGGACTATGATCTCTGGTTAATGAGGATAGAACAATACTTTCTTATGACTGATTATTCTCTATGGGAAGTAATTAAGAATGGTAACAAAGTGCTGAAGAAAACTGTTAGAGAAACTGAGCAGGAATATGAACCTACTACTGCAGAAGAAAAGCAAGACAGGAGGAATGAGATGAAAGCTAGAGGAACTCTTTTGATGGCACTCCCAAATAAGGATCAACTGAAGTTTCATTCATTCAAAGATGCAAAACTACTCATGGAAGCCATAGAGAAGAGGTATGGAGGAAATAAGGAATCCAAGAAAGTTCAGAGAACTCTACTCAAGCAAAAATATGAGAACTTTTTAGGATCAAGCTCAGAAATAATGGATCAAATTTTTGACAGGTTGCAAAAACTTATTAGTCCGTTGGAGATCTAAGGTGAAGTTATTACACAAGAGGACATGAACTTAAAACTGTTTAGAAGTCTTCCATCTGAATGGAAGACTCATGCTTTGATCTGGAGGAACAAAGAGGAGATAGAGACCATCAATTTAGATGACTTGTACAAAAACTTAATGATATATGAACATGAACTTGCAGGATCATCAAGTACAAGCCAAAATCCACAAAATGTGGCTTTTGTGTCCTCCAACAGCACTAATAGCAACTACAACAACAACACAAATGAAGCAGATAACACTGCTTATGGAGTTAGTGCTACTCATACTCAATGTAATCCTACATCTAGAGATAACCTTAGTGATGTTGTGATATGTGCTTTCCTAGCTAGTCAACCCAATTCTCCTCAACTTGCATGAGAGGATCTAGAACAAATTGACCCTGATGACCTAGAAGAAATAGATTTACAATGGGAAATGGCCATGCTGACAATTAGAGCTAGGAGATTCATCCAGAGGACAGGCAGGAAGTTGGATGTAAATGGTCAAAGAGTTGGATTTGACAGGACTAAAGTGGAGTGCTACAACTGTCATAAAAATGGTCACTTTGCAAGAGAATATAGAGCTCCTAGAAATCAAGAAAACAGAGGAAAAGAGAATAGTAGAAGAACTATGTTAGTGGAAACTCCTACTAAAAATGCCTTGGTTACTCAAGATGGAATTGGAAGGTATGACTAGAGCTACCAAGCTGAGGAAGAGCATCCTATAAGCTTTTCATTGATGGCACATACATCTTCAGGAAGTTCTTCCATTTCAGATTCTGAGGTAGGTTCTTGTTCTAAATCATGTGTAAAAGTTTATGCTACTCTCAAAGAACAATATGATAGTTTGTCTTCAGATTACAAAAGGTCTCAATTTAATTTAGTATCTTATAAAGCAGGTTTAGAATCAGTAGAAGCTAGACTAGCTCACTATATGAAAAATGAGGTTGTGTTTAAAGAAAGCATTAATGCTTTAAACTTGAAGTCAAACTAAGAGACACTGCTTTAGTTGAAAACAAAAAGAAATTGGAAAAAGCATAAAAAAAGAGAGATGAGTTAAAACTAACATTAGAGAAGTTTCAAAATTCATTTAAATCTTTGAATAGTTTGCTGGAAAGTCAAGTTATTGACAAGTTTAAAACTTGGACATAGGATATAATTGTACTTCATCACTGCAGCTTCTCCTGCAGTAGAAAGCTTTGTGAATTCATGCAGGATGGTTTAGAAAATCAGTGAGAATAAATAAGTCCCAATTCTGATAAGGGGAATCATGCAGTTCACCCACCTTTTACAGGGAACTTCATTCCCTTTAAACCCGATCTAACATTTATGGATTAAATAGTTGAAAGTGAGAATATGGATGTTATTACTATTGTTACACCTAGTAATGGTAAGAAAGTTGAGTCAAATCATGAGTCTGCTGGTGTAAAAAATAATGATGATGCAGTAGAACCTAAAACTGTTAGGAAGAACAGCTTTAGACCTCCAGTCATTGAGGATTGGAATTCTAATGATAAAAGTAAGATAGAAATTATACCTAAGGATAAAACTGTTAGTTCTAGCACTGAAAAGATAAAATTTGTTAAGTCTTCTAAGGAAACAGTAGAGAAGGTAGACACATCTAAACAAAACAAACACTATCCTAGAGGAAACCAAAGAAACTAGAACAATCTTATGTCCCAAAGACTAGGAAGTGACTTTAAAATAATTAATAAAGCTTGTTTTGTTTGTGGTAGTTTTGAGCATCTCCATTATGTGTGTGATAAAAAGGTTATAAGACCAGTGTAGAACAACTCAAGTAGGGTGAATCACAAGAACTTTGCTAATAAAATGACTCACCCTTACCCTAATAGAAGATTTGTTCCACAAGCAGTATTAACCAGGTCTGCAAAATTAATACTACTGGTATAAGTGTTAATACTGCTGTCAGACCAGTTAATACTGCTGACTCAAAACCAACTGTGAATCATCCTAGACCAATATCAAATGCTT
Source organism: Tanacetum coccineum (assembly GCA_026074375.1). Taxonomy (NCBI): domain Eukaryota; kingdom Viridiplantae; phylum Streptophyta; class Magnoliopsida; order Asterales; family Asteraceae; genus Tanacetum; species Tanacetum coccineum. Next base: position 10,918 of record BQNB010118073.1, on the reverse strand, counting down.
ATAAAAAGGGATATTCATAAGTCACAATGCCATTTAACAAGTATTTAGCAAACAAGAACAGTATTTTCAATAAAAAGGTTAATACTGTCAAGGTAAAAGATACTACTGCTAGGGATAGAGCAGTAGTAAGTGAAAACAAGGGAAAAGGGATTAATGTTGTTAAGGCCTCAACATGCTGGGTTTGGAAAGCCAAAAACAGTAGTGCGTCAAATACTTTCAAGAAATATTCTTACATTAATCCACGAGGCAGATCTAAGTCTATAATGGCTTGGATCCCTAAAAGAGTCTAATTCTCTTATTTTATGTGCAGGGCAACCCACAGCAGAAGGAGTACAAGGAAAAAGGAGTTATTGATAGTGGTTGCTCTAGGCACATGATTGGAAACAAATGCTATCTTACTGAATATGAAGTTTATGATGGTGGTTTTGTTTCCTTTGGAGATGGTAAAGTTAGAATTTCTGGAAAAGGTAAAATTAAAATAGGCACATTAGATTTTGATGATGTGTATTTCTGTAAAGAGCTTAAGTATAACCTGTTCAGTGTGTCACAAATCTGTGACAAAAAGAACAATGTTCTTTTTACTGACACTGAATGTCTTGTCTTCTCTTCTGACTTTAAGCTACTTGATGAAAGTTAAGTCTTACTGAGAGTTCCAAGAAAGGATAACATTTACAGTGTTAACCTAAAAAGTGTTGTTCCCACTGGAGGTTTAACTTGTCTCTTTGCTAAGGTCACAATTGATGAACCCAATATATGGCACAGGAGGCTTGGGCACATTAATTATAAAACAATGAATAAACTTGTGAGGGGAAACATTGTAAGAGGTTTACCCTCAAAGATCTTTGAAAATGATCATTCTTGTGTTGCTTGTTAGAAAGGAAAGCAACACAAAGCCTCCTATAAGACCAAACTTATGAACTCAATCAGCAAACCCTTACATATGCTTCATATGGACTTATTTGGTCCTAGAAATGTTAAGAGTTTAATAAAAAAGTCTTATTGCCTAGTTGTCACTGATGACTTTAGATTTTCTTGGGTATTCTTTTTGGCCACTAAGGATGAAACTAGTGGGATCCTAAAGACCTTCATAACAGGAATAGAAAATAAACTAGATTATAAAGTAAAAGTTATCAGGTGTAACAATGGAACTGAGTTCAAGAATAGTATAATGAACTAGTTTTGTGAAATGAAGGGGATTTAGAGGGAATTTAGTGTTGCTAGGACTCTTCAGCAGAATGGTGTTGCTGAAAGGAAGAACAGAACACTGATAGAGGCTGCAAGAACTATGTTAGTTAACTCTAAGTTGCCAACTACCTTTTGGACTGAAGCAGTTAATACTGCTTGCTATGTGCTAAATAGATTCTTAATTATTAAGCCTCATAACAAGACACCTTATGAACTTATTCGTGGGAGACCCTTATTGATAGACTTCATGAAACCTTTTAGGTGTCCTGTTACCATCTTAAATACCAGGGATCATCTAGGAAAGTTTGATGAAAAAGTTGATGAAGGATTTTTTTTAGGTACTTTGTGGTTAGTAAGGCTCTGAGAGTATTTAACAAAAGGACCAGGATAGTTAAAGAGACCATAAACATTAAATTTCTTGAAAATGCACCTAATGTGAAAGGAAATGGACCAGACTGGCTTTTTGATGTTGATTCTTTGACAATATCTATGAACTATGTGCCAGTTGTTGCAGGAAATCAAACTAATGGTATTGCAGGAAACAGAGATAACATTGTTGCAGGTCAAACTAAAAAGAAGATAGAACCTGAACAAGAGTATATCCTAATACCTTTATGCATAACTGATCCATCAATCGCTCAAGATCCTAAGGACAGAGAAGTAAATGCTGGAAAGAAGGATATTGAAATGGATGAAAGTAGAGTTTCAGATAATGATGGAAAGGATGAACAAGCTACAAGAAGTGAGTCTGAAAGGATAATTCAAAAGGAAATGCAGAATGAACACATTAATAGTACTAACAGTATTAATACTGTTAGTACACATGTTAGTACTGATGGACCATCATTTGCTAATGCTACTCCGTCATCATCAATTAATGATGTTGGAACCCCTGATAGTACTGCTAATGCATTTGAGGAACATCTTTTTGAACGATTTTCTCCTTTCAAAAATGCATCTACTCTTCCACATGTTCTAAATGTGTCTCCTATGCATGATATTGGAATTTTTGGTAATGCTTATGATGATGAAGATGTGGAGGAAGAGGTTGACATGAATAATGTGGTTTCATCTTATACAGTTCCTGATGCTCCTTTCACAAAATTTCTTAAAGATCATCCTAAAGATCAAGTGATTGGAAGTTTAAAAACACCTGTACAGACAAGACACATGACCAATATAAATGATGAACATGGTTTAATTTCCTCAGTTCACAAGCTTAGGAGAACAAATCACAAAGACTTTCAAAATTGTATGTTTGCATGTTTCTTATCTCAAATGGAACCCAAGAAACCAGTTCAAGCCTTAAAAGATCTAAGCTGGGTGGAAGCAATGCAGGATGAGCTTCTATAGTTTAAACTACTAAAAGTTTGGACCTTTGTTGACTTACCTAGAGACAAATGGGCAATTGGTACTAAATTGGTTTTTATAAACAAGAAGGATGAAAGAGGCATAGTGGTAAAGAACAAAGCTATACTGGTTGCTCAGGGACATACTCAAGAGGAAGGTGTAGATTATGATGAAGTCTTTGCGCTAGTTGCAAGGATTGAAGCTATAAGGTTATTTCTGGCTTATGCTTCCTTCAAAGATTTTGTAGTCTACCAGGTGGATGTCAAGAGTGCCTTTCTATATGGAAAAATAGAAGAGGAGGTGTATGTCTGTCAACCTTTTAGTTTTGAAGATCCAGACTTTCCAGATAAAGTCTACAAGGTAGAAAAGGCTCTCTATGGACTACATCAGGCCCCAAGAGCATGGTATGAGACATTGTCAACTTATTTGCTGGACAATGGTTTTCACAGGGGTCAAATTGATAAAACATTGTTCATTTAAAGACATAAAGATGATATCCTACTAGTACAGGTTTATGTTGATGATATCATCTTTGGGTTAACAAAGAAAAAGTTGAGTACTGAGTTTGAAAAGATGATGCATGATAAGTTCCAAATGAGTTCTATAGGAGAACTTTCTTTCTTTTTGGGACTTCAGGTTCAACAGAAGAGTGATGGATCTTTCTTAGCCAAAATAAATATGTGGCTAAGATTTTAAAAAAGTTTGATTTTGCCACAGTAAAGACAGCAAGCACTCCAATGAAGCCTAACAAGTCATTGATCAAGGATGAAGAGGCTGAAGATGTAGATGTTTATTTATACATATCAATGATTGGTTCATTGATGTACTTAACAGCTTCTAGGCCTGACATCACATTTGCTGTTTGTTCTTGTGCAAGGTTCCAAGTTACTCCTAAGACTTCACATCTTCATGCTGTGAAGAGAATATTTAGATACTTAAAAGGTCAGCCTAAATTGGGCCTTTGGTATCCTAAAGATTCACCATTTGACTTAGAAGCTTTTTCTGATAGTGATTATGCTGGAGCTAGCCTTGACAGGAAATCTACAATAGGAGGTTGTCAATTTCTTAGCAAAAGGTTGATTTCTTGGCAATGTAAAAAGTAAACAATAGTTGCTAACTCCACTACTGAAGCAGAGTATGTTGTTGCTGCAAATTGCTATGGACAGGTGTTATGGATCCAAAATCAAATGCATGATTATGGGTTCAACTTCATGAACACTAAGATTTACATTGATAATGAAAGTACAATTTGTATTGTGAAGAATCCAGTGTTTCACTCTAAAACCAAGCACATAGAGATAAGGAACCATTTCATCAGAGATTCTTATGAGAAGAAATAGATTCAAGTAATCAAGATTCACACATATCAAAATGTTGCAGATCTTCTCACAAAGGCTTTTGATGTTAGCAGATTTAACTTTCTGAATGCTAGCATTGGAATGCTTAACCTCTAAAGCATTGATTGAGGGGAGGTTATGCACATATGATGCTTGGAAAGAAATATGACAGCAGTTGATAATTGATTTCAAGTTAGTACTGTTGGACTAACTTACTGCTGGTAAGTATAATTAATATTGCTCGTTATATTTACTACTGCTATGTTAACACTGTTGTTATACTTAAGACTGTGAGTATTGAGAGAAAAAGAAAAACCAAAAACAGATAGAGTGAATAAGTGAGCTTAAAATAAATGAGAGATGTGGTGAGCATTGAAAACAGAAAGAGAGTTGTGTGATTTCAAAAACAGAAAGAGTGTATTGATGAGCAAAAAGAAATGAGAGATGTGGTGAGCTTAAAAATAGAAAGAGAGCTTGAGTGTTTGGTATTTTGGTTTGGTTAACAGTTCTTAACTCTTATTCATGGGTTATGCATAAATATGGATCCTCATGAATTCTCACATGTCTATCTAGTCAATTCTAGTGTGCTTGAGATGAATAGAGGTATATTGTTGTATAATTATTGAAGAAGGGGTTAATACTGTCTGACAAGTTTTAAGTATTGCGGGACAATATTAGTACTGCCATGCTAATTTTAGTACTGCTAGGCTAAAATTAGTACTGCTATGATACCGTTAGTACTGTTTGAGGCATAACAGATTCTTGGCATTTTAATATAGCCGTTGAGATATTTCTACCAAATATTTCGCTTATAGGAGTCTATAATTTGGATAATTCTTGATCTTTCTTTCTCTCATACGATTACTTCAGGATAAAGATTAAATTTTATTCAGTCGGTCAAATAAAAATCTTAAGTACTCTCAATAAAATCTTAATTAACTTTACCAAATACACATACTATCCCAACCGAACCTATCCCATATCTCACTCACTCTTTTCACTATCAACAATGGCAAGTTTGTAATTTTGTGATACTCATAACATGGTCGCCTACCTTAAGAAATCAGAAGAAAGTAAAGGTTTTCACCAGATTGTGGATTTTCTAAATTCTAGTCACATCAAGTATGCTTTTACTGAAAATCCACCTATCTGTGAGTCTTTCATTAAACAGTTTTGGCAAATTGCTTCTGCAAGCACACTTGAAGATGGAGAAGTGGGAATAACTGCTACCACAGATAGACAACTCAAGACTGTCAATGAAGCATCTCTTATAAGACATCTCAAGTTAGAAGATGCTGATGGTATTAGTTCTTTACCTAATACTAAGATCTTTGAACAGCTAGCTCTTATGGGGTATGTGTCCAATACTGATAAGTTAACATTTCAAAAGGGACACTTTTCCCCTCAATGGAGATTTTTAATTCACGTCATTCTTCATTGTTTGAGTCCTAAGAAGACTGCTTGGGAACAGTTTAGTAGCAATATAGCAACTGCTATTATATGCTTGGCCACAAACAGGACTTTCAAGTTTTCAAAAATGATTTTTGATGCCATGGTGAAAAACTTGGATAGTCCACACAAATTTTTTATGTATCCAAGATTTATTCAAATCATTTTGAACAAACAAAAGAGACTGCTTCAACCTCATACCAGACTTTATATTACCCCTACCCTTACTCAGAAACTTTTTGGTAATATGAAGAGGGCTTCCAAGGGATATACTGGGGTGGATATTCCTTTATTTCCAACCATGCTTGTTCAGGGTCCAATTTTGCAGGGTGAATGATCAACAGTCCCAGTTGAGTCCCATCACACACCCTCAGGTGCTCCAACCACCTCATAACCACCTCTTTCATCACCACTTAGGACAACTCTCAGACAAGAAACTGAGGTTCCTCAGCCCAGTTCTCTCCCCCCCCCACCCCCCCCCCCCCCCCCCCCCCCCCCCCCCCCCCCCTCCCCCCCCCCCACCCCCCCCCCCCCCCCCCCCCCACCCCCCCCCACCCCCCCACCCCACCCCCCCCACCCCCCCCCCCTCCCCCCCCCCCCTTTCCCAAACCCATGATGCAAATGAGGCTGCTTCCACAAGGGTGGATGTCAGACTTGAAGGGGCTGCCACTACTGTCTCTAGCTTAGATGCAGGACAGGGCAGTGGTAACATTGATAAGACCCCATCCATGCCCCATGATTCACCTCTCCCATACGGTCACACACCTAGAAGTGATGAGGGCAGAATGCAACAAAATGAATTAATTGATTTGGTTACCAAATTATCAAACAGAGTTCTAGTGTTGGAGATAGACTTAAAAGAGACAAAGAAGGTTTATAGTACTGCCTTTATAAAGCTCATCATGAAGGTGAAGAAGTTGGAGAAATTAGTCAAGTCCAACAAAGCTAGAAGAAGAGCCAAGTTTATTGTATCAGATGATGAAGAAGATTTGGAGGATTCTTCCAAACAGGGGAGGAGAATTGCTGATATTGATCAAGATTCTGATATTTCCTTGGTACATCATGATGCAGACATTCAGGGGAGGTATGAAGACATTTCTACTGCTGAGTTTAATATTAGTACTAATAAGCCAGTTTCCACTGCTGGTGCAGCAGTTACTACTGCTGAACCAAGTGCTCCCTCAACAACAACAATTAAGACTTATACAAGAACAACAAGAGGAGTGACTATTAGAGAACACAGTACAAGACACAGATTATCACCTCAACAACAAATTGATCCTAAAAATAAAGGTAAAAGTAAGATGGTTGAATCAGAGAAACCATCAAAGAAGAAGGATCAAGTCAAGGCAGATAAAGAATTAGCTAAAAGACTTGAAGAGGAGATGCAAGATGAACTTGAGGAAGAAGCTAGGATTGAAAGAATTGCACAAGAAGAAGCTTCTATTGCTGCTTTGACTGCAGAATTTGATGTTGTACAAGCAAGAATGGATGTTGTACAAGCAAGAATAGATGCTGATGCTCTATTAACTGCAAAAATTCAAGAAGAAGAAAGAGAGCAGTTTTCTATTAATGAGCAAGCTAGATTTTTAGTAGAAACAATTACAGAAAGGAAAAGATTCTTTGCTGCACAAAGGGCTGAACAGATTAGGAACAAGCCACCAACCATAGCTCAACTAAGAAATAAGATGGTTACTTATCTGAAACACATGGGTAAGTACACTCACAATCAGCTGAAATCAAAGGTTTAGGAGGAGACTCAGATGTTATATGAAAGGGAAAAGAAATGGATAAATGTTTTTGTTCCTATGGATTCTGAATTGGTGTGTTAGCAGTGTAGAGAAAGGAGTTGGAAGTAGAAAGAAAACATTTGCTCGGAAAAGAACAGGTGGAAAGGATAGTGGAGAAAGTATGAAGAAACAGAAGCTAGAGGATGATACAGAAAACGAAGAACTTAAAGCTTATTTGGATATAGTTCTAGGAGATGAAATTACTATGGAAGTTGAATCTTTAGCTACTAAGTACCCAATTGCTGACTGGAAGACACACATTTTGTTTGAAAACATGATGTATTATCAAATCATCAGAGTAGATGGAAGTTCTAAGAATTACAAAATATTCAATGAAATGCTTGATGACTTTGATAGAAAAGATGTGATGGATCTACACAGACTGGTACAAGAAAGGTATGATACAACAAGTCCAGAAGGATATGACTTGTACTGTTTGGAGATTTGAGATCTTATTTGTGCTGATGAATAAGATGAAATATGGAAGAATCAACAGGACTACAACTTGATAAACTGGAGATTGTTTGACTCATGTGGAGTTCATGTATTGCTGATGAATACTAGAATTGCTATTCACATGATGATAGAGAAGAAATATCCTCTTACTCAAGAAATGCTTTCAAGGATGTTAAGTAGAAGACTAGAGGTTGATCATGAAAGTGAAATGGCATTTGAACTTCTCAGGTTTACAAGATCACACCTTAAGGAGTAAATGAGTGTTTGGAAGCATCCTCTCAGTACATAAAGTTTAATTCAAGAAACTTGATGATTAACAAAGTGAATATCAAGTTTAGGGGAGGATTGTTGGGAATTAAACTCATTAGACTTAGTACTGCTTAAGTTATAACTGCCAGTATAAACCAGTTAGTACTGCTAGGCATAAGTTAGTACTGCCAGTACTAACTTAACACTGCTGAAGAGATTAATATTGCTGATAAAGATTGAAGACTGCATGAAGATAAAGACGTGTGAAAGGATATGTATTAGTTATCTTGTGTATATTCTATATATTTAGAAAGATATGCATATAAGTTTAATGTTTTAGAAAATTCATAGTTATCTTGTAAAAGACTCCTTAGTGTATAAAAGGAGGTCCTGGGATGTAGAGTCTGAATCACCAAAAACACAAAAGTCATAGCTTCAAGGTTGTTTTGTAACCCCAACACTATTAAGAGTGTTTGTTTTATATTGAAGCTGAAAGTTTAGTAAACTGTCTTGTTATTCATATTGTTTATTACTGTTCCATTGATTATACTTCTTGGTGGTATAAACTAGATTCTGCATAGTTTATATCATACACTCAAAGTTTCATTCTTAGTACCTTTAGATTTATCTAAGGATACTAAACCTTACATCAAGCTAAGGAGTTAAAGATCTATTCATTGGGATCAACAACTCATTTGGTTTGCCTTTCATTTATAATGGGTGAAAATAAGCTAAAGGATAAAACTCAAAATAGATCGAGTGAAATGGTACAGACTATGTAGCTTAGTGGCCTTAATCTGCTATAGTCTTCCTGACCTTGAAATCTCCGAAAAAGAAAACGGTCAAACGGGCTAGGTTCAGATCAATCTTTAGTTCTAATGGCAGATTAATTAAGTATATACTATAACAATGTTTGGTAATGTGTAGTCAAATAAAGTATCCCTATGCAATACATTTTATGGATTCAATTTATGTAGCAGGTATTTTCTTTACTCTTATACGTTTTACTTTTTGATTAAAAGCACAAACTGCTACAAGAATGTTTGATTCTTCTGCGGACTGTCACAATGGAACCACTTCTAACGCTCCTGGCGTTTGTTATGCAAGCACAGCTGTGGGAAACAACGGGGAAGGATCCAGTGCTGTTCACAGGGAAGGTAAACATAGATTTCCCCGGAAAGATGGAAAAGCAACTGCAATTGCATTTCATCCAACCTCTATTTACTACTGATCCATGAGCAAGACAGTGTATTTGAGATTTTATTTTACTGATATTAATAACAATTAACTTTGTAAATTTGCGTTGTGTAATGGTTTTCCAACTCTAAATTCCGTCCAACATAAATTGACGTAAAACCCCGCGCTCCGCAGCGAAGCACGGGTTGAAAACCTAGTTATTCAAACAAACCAGCACATCTTAAGACATAACTTATCATAAAAATAAACTACACTAACTAATCAGTTTTAATGACGTAATATCATAAAGGGGGACTAAATTGGATAAGAATTAATATTGAAAGGTTAGTTTGTTGAACCAAATCTTCCTTTAATTGAATGTAAAGAGACTTTTTTTTAGAATGACAATTTTTCTAATCTATACCACCTGTCTCATAATATGTATCGCACAAATGCCTCCAGTGAGGCGGCTTGAACTTACAACTTCTAAGTTGATGGAGAACACACATACCACTATACCAAAGGCCTTGAGTGAATGTAAAGGGACTTAATAAATGGTGATGTAGAAATAACTATTTTTCCAAAAGTTTGCAAATGATAATAAGTACAATAAAATCTCCGGCCAAAAATAATAAGTGCAACCAAAAAAGGTTACAAATATCAACTTCGAGTGCCATTATCTAATAATAATAACAAGCAAAAGAACCCGCGCGTTGCGGCGGGGCTAATTTTTTCTCGAATAATTTTTTTTTACGTTTCGGGGGTTTTTTTGGGCGATGCGTTATGGCGGGGCTAATTTTTAATATTTTATTTTTTTGGGACGGTTTTGTAAATTTTTTTACGGGAATTTTTGTGTAAGAAAATCGTAAATAGTTAAAAGGTGAGGGTCCGTTTTGTATTTTTTTTACTTTGAGTCAGATTTTAGGCTATTTTTTGTCTAATTTTTTTTCCCGGATATTTCCTTTTTTTTTATGATTCGGGAAATTTTTTTTTGCGTTGGGACGGGTTAATTTTTTCCCGAATATTTTTTTTGGGACGGTTCGATATCTTTTTATTTGGGCCGATGAATGTAAAAATGTTGTGAACAATAAAATTTTGACGTGTTTTTTTTGTTAATTTTTTTACGGGATTTTTTGTGTAAGAAAATCATAAATAGTTAAAAGTTGAGGGACCGTTTTGTATTTTTTTTACTTTGGGCTAGATTTCAGGCTAATTTTAGCTATTTTTTTTACTTTAGGCCAGATTTTGGGCCACATTTTATGCGAATTTTAGGCTAGTTTGTCGACAAATATGTATATTAGCAATAATTTTTTTTATATGGCTTATGTGTTGGGCCTCATGTTTAAAGTGTTTTTTTTGCTATATGAGTTTTTTTTAATATAATGGGTTGTACGTTTGTGACCATATCGATTATTTTAAAGTTATTAGGTATCGAAGATGTTTCCGCGGGTATTTTTTTTTATCTGAATAAATCGGAAGATGCTTGGTTATTTCCTTTAGGGTTTCCTTGATTTTGCCTTTGATTGTTCTGAGGATTTTGTTGGTTGCCTCGAATTTAGTTTCCACCGCCTTGACTTCCATTGTTCGGACACTTGTTCTTGTAATGTCCCTTCTTACCACATCCGAAACAAGTGACATCACTTCCCTGTCCTCCTTGGCTTCCGTGTCCTCTTTGGCTTGCGAGACGAGGTGGGGCTTGGCAGTCTTTGACCTTATGCCCTGCCTTTCCACAATTGTAACAAGCAGGAGGGCATGCGTCGGTGTGGTGTCATCTACACTTTCCGCAGTGAGGTAATTTGCCAGCGTAAGAACCTTGCCCGGCTGTAAACACCCTTGTTGTCTCTGGGCGTTTGTTCGGGTTGAGGTTACTAGTGTTGTTGGTGTTGTTGGGGTTGTAGTGATTTCCGTTCCATTTCTGTTTGTCAC
>BQNB010118072.1:0-19496 GCA_026074375.1 Tanacetum coccineum | reverse complement strand
ATGCTATTTTGATGGAGAATCAAAATACCAAATTTACCATTATATTATTTTATTTTTCCAAAATAGGTTGTAATTATTTTCAAAAATGCCATTTTGCATTGATATGATATACATTATGCATTACTAGAAGTAAAAAAGGTGGTTCTCGCAGTTCTTGCATTAAGATTGATGCTGAAAATAAAGTTACAGTAAATATATATATATATATAGTTAGGATCAAATAAGAAGAAAACTTAAAATGAAAATGATAAGAAGAAATCATAATCACACATTTTAGATGCACCTATAAAAATGGATGCATCTCCCCTTAAAATTCTCTCTCCTATTTAAAATGTGTGGCTACAAATCCTTCTTATTATTATCATTATACTTTTAAGAAAAAATTACATGTTTCGTCCCTATGTAATAATATAGATTTTTGCAAAACAATGAAGATGTTATATATCATTTATGATCATATTGCTATTAAATGTAATATAGGAAGATTAGAGTATTCTTGTGATGATGACAAAGGGATTAAGATGTTATTAGGAGTGGATTTGTTGATGGTTTAGGCAGTGAAGGGGAATACGTTAGTTTTGTGAAATTTGTGAAGTTATGGTGATGATATGGGTTGATTTTGATATAATATAGCTGTTGTCCCGAAACGCCAAGTGAGCTTAGGATGTCAAAAATTTGTTTTTGGTTAAGCCGAACATTAAAAATATTGAAGTACATGTTTCCCCGATCGTTTTGATATATGGAACGTAGAAATTAGACGCAAAATGAAGTTGACGATGTTTTCCTGAAAAACTGTCAATTTTAACAATCTGGTCTGAAAATCGGGCATTTTGACCCTTTTCGAGTCTGAATTGGTAAAATGAAAAGCACGACAGTTGTCCGAAATGATATTTTACGTAGGGTAGCTTAAAAGTCAAAGACAAGGGAGTTAAACCACTTCTTAGTCGAATCATTTTGAAAAGACTAATTATTTTTGAGTTGAATAAATTATAAAAAGAGCATTTCGAGTCCGTTAGAGTTTCGAGAACCTTAGAAAATATTAATGGGTCATTTATATATCATTAGGAAGTGTTAGGAGTTCTTTAAAAACGATATTTTGAAATCTCAACGTTACTAAAAATAGTAAGTTTAGTATATAATAGCAAGATAGACATGAGACGTAGACGTTTAAGTTTCCCTTAGTGCTTGTGTAGGATTATGGACTTAACAAATATAGAGGACGGTATTAACGTCTAAAAATTTTGAATTTTTCAAAAATATAAACTTTTCAAAAATAGTAACTTTTCGTAAAATTTCCAAGACTTAACTAAAAACCTTATATCTTCGATAAGAAACGTTTTTGATAGATAAAAGTAAGACACAAACACATGTGGATTCCGTTGCTTTCTCTAAACGATCTATGCGTCGTTCGTTATATACTTCATATCCTGAAACATGTCGTTAATCTAGGTCGCGCTAGGACTTCGTGATTCATCCTACATTTGTTGATTATCTCTTTACTCACTATCACACCCAAGATGAGTTCAAGCGGTCAAAGAACGGAAAAGACAAGATTGAGGAATCGAGCACCGGGACGGCGCTCCCTTAAGGAGGGGAGGATGTAACATTCCGTAATTAAGGTCACTACTTACTCCGAGCTTTGATTCTATTTTCATTTTTAAGCGAGTTATTAATTTTACGTTTACCCGATTTAGTAAGAAATTCTCGTTCTTAGCTTTGCATAAGCCGTAATTAGAAATCTATTCCGTCTTTGCATCGTAAGTGATTTAATAACCTCATAATATCCCTCGATGATTATAATTCTCATCATTTACATTTTCCGTCGTGTTTCGCGTTTACGAAATTTCTTGCTAAAACTCGTGTTTTTTTTTACCTTAAACCTTACTTTTATTTAAATTAACCTTACCCTACACTTTAATTAAACTTATAACATAAAAAAATATATATATATATTTTCCCAAACCTAAGGCCATAGGGCCGGTTCTACAACCCCACACACAACCACACTTCTCTTTTCTATAAACTCATTATCACTTTCCAACTTTCTATACATGCAAGTAACCCTTCATTTCTCACCATTTCAAAAATTTTCTCTCTTCCTCTTGGACTCCATTTCTGCCGAATTTATACTCACCACCATCACCATCACACAAAATTTTTCTACTCACTTTTATCCTCTTAACAACATCCATAAGCCTCTTGCAAAGTTTGGTGCAATTTCTTGAAGATTTGAAGGTGTTTAGGGCTTGTTTTCTTAGGTTTTCTTGAGGGTTTTGATTGGAAAAGTATTATCCTCATTAGAAGGAGATTAGAAGCTTGTGAACCTAGTGGTCATTGGTTTGAATCAGCCCACACAAGAAAGGAGGGTGTTCTTGGTTGATTCTCTAGCCTAAATCTCTTTTTGTAAGCCCTAATTTTTCTTTATTTGTCTTATCTTTTTTATTTCTTGTTTTCTTTAATTTTAAATCCATGAAAATGGATGTTAAGTTCTGGATATATACATGTGATTATGTTCTTGAGGGTGTTTTAGATTAGTTATGGCATTGGGTTAGGTCTTAGATAAAGTAAAATGATGTTTAAAAAGGTTTTGAATTGAAATATTGGGACTGTTTTGAAAACAGTAGCAAAACGTATGATTATCTAAAACTTTTTGGACTGGAGACTATGAGTAAATTACATGACTGGAAAGATACATGTCTTAGCATCATAGGATAGTTGGATGCTCAACCAACTCCTTAGGATGAGTGAGTTATGGCCAAAACAAGAAAAGAGGTCAAATCTGGACATGTGTTTGGAATACGAGTTAAACTCCAAATTTTTGCCATAAAATAATAGATCTTTTTGAATGGGTCAGTAGTAGACATCATAAGGAAACCATATCCTTTGACCTCACCTTCATTGCTATCTTGGTTTGGGATTTATGGCCATTTTAGTAAGGGTTAAATTTTTTACTAACTTTCTGTTTTGGACAACCAGGGGTAAATTGGTCTTTTCACATAGTTACGAGACTTTGTAAATTATGAGACTTACCTTTCTGGAAACTAGACTCAAATAGCTTTCCAGGGGTGTAAGCCTCACATATAGAACATTTGTGAGCTAGGAGATATGAGTCCGTGAAGTCAAGTCAAATTCAGAAACCTAGTTTTTACGTCTAGTCTAAAAATTGTAAAACGTATAGTATACCATGATAAAATAAAAGTTAGAAGCCGAAACTTGGTAGATGTTCATTTGCCTATAAGACCAGGTCACAAGTCACCAAATTTGGGGATTAAAAAAGGGATTTGGGAATTCCTAGTTGGAATTGCATAATTATCTCGGAACACAAATCTTCAGAACACATGTTTAATTTTTTTTACGTATTGTTATTTTCTACGTATTAAATCGCGTCACGTATTTTAGGAGGTGCCTAGGAGTACTTCTCGCTCATTCAAGATTTGATATACTTCTGATCTAATTGCTCTTACGGTGAGTTCATAGCCTCGCCTTTCAACTTTTAAACTGTATTTATAAAACACCTTGCGAGGGAGTACATGCTTGTTTTATAAACTAGAGCCAAGAAACTTTATGGTATGCTAGACTTCGAATATGAGATTAATTTGCATTAAGTAGCGATTCCAAAGATCCTACATCTATGACTGTTAATTACCTATATGGATAAGCGCTAGTAAAGTAATATAGATATATGGGTTGACAGCCCTGTCCGGGGGTAAGAATCGAATCGAATCCTTCGAGCACCCAGTCACGGACAATTTGTATTTAATGTTAGGTTTAAGGCAATAATACCTTATTATGGGGGAACAAGATTTTTCAATTAACTGATATGCGTTAACATCAAGGCTTCGGTGGTCATGTGATTATTGGCAATAGAAACTTGAATTAATGGCTTGTCCGTACAACATGTCAACAGATGAACACAAAAAAACTTGTGTTCTCTTTTATCTCTTCAAAACTCTATGGATTCACTCAACATTATTGTGATTTTTTAGCATGTTTATCTCAAGAAATCAAGGTTTGATGGGTTTGATTGTGTTCGAGGTTGTAGGCGCTAAAAAGTTTTAAGAACTTGTTATTTGTTCCATTTGATCATAACTAATTATCATGTTTTGGCAAATAACTTATGTTATGAATTTGGTAACGTTTCTGTGGGACGTATGTTGATTACTCTGAAATTTCTTTAAATGGAACAATGTTTTTAAACGCCTCTTTTCGAGTCGTTTTCTATATCCTTGTGTAATTGTGCTATGAATTAACACCCAAATGTTGTATTTTCCGTTGCGTGATAATTTGGGGGTGTTAAAGATTGGTATCAGAGCTATAGGTTATAGAGAACTAGGTCAATTTTTTTTTTACCTAAACTATAACCCTTTTTATGCGCGCTAAGACTCCTCGAAGCCCTTGTGTTATTCATAATCATAATTTTTCCATTTGAGTATTTATGCACATTTTTGTTGCATTACTATTGAATATTCATATAATAAATAATATTATATGTAATTGATATGTATATATATATATCGATTGATATGCTTATCCGCGAAGCATCAAGAATTGTTTATTTAAGATTTCAAAAATGAAATTTCTATATATAACAAATATTATTATGCATATTCATACTATTTATCGATCATCATGCATACTCCTGAAGCGTCGTCATGCATTCGCATTCTCATATAAATTATTATTTATATAGTAATCCTTATTTATTTTACGCAAATTGCAGATCATCATGGCCAACCTACCAAACAATAATGAGTTCGCGCTAGCTGCGGAGGCAGCACCAGACAACATGAACGGTTGGGTTGAAGAGGAAGACCCAGAGATGGAGGAAAAGGAGGAAGATCCGGAAGAAGATCCGGAAATGGAGGAAGAAGAAGAAGAGATGGAAGCTCGATGAACAATGGGACGGACTCCTAGTATGGATACTACCTTAGCAAGGGGCGGACCCACTTTACCCTCGCCACTTGCATACGACTCTGAGGCTTGAGGCTGAGGAACGGGCTGAGGCCGAGCGCGTGACTGAAGTTCGCAACATACCCCTCTGTGCCTGCTAATCCTATACATGAGGCTGTTCCCATCGGTACTAGACAGACCTAATTACCACTTAAGAGACTCTTAAATGATACTCAGGTTTGGACGGGTTCATCGGCATCTGCTGCTGCTGCTGGTCCATAAACCCCGACGGATCTCACCCCATGTCACATTAGGAGTGACCATAGATGACTTCACATCGCAGGGTTCAGCATATTGAGGAGGAGGATATGCGTGCTGATAATAAGCGACTGAAGATGATGTTAGACTGCAGTGAAAACCGCACTAGAGATGCTTGGAGAGAGCATGACCATGCAACTTGGCATTACCATCACTTGAGATGTTAGTCTATTATGGTTGAGAATCTATTACCGTCGCGTCTACGATATCAGGAGCCACCATATGCTCTACCTGAGACTCTATTGGCTCCTGCCACTCATATTGATCCGAGAGATCCATATGTTGCTGCACGTGATGCTGCCACTGCTCTCTGCTACTGACAATGATTTTTTTTTTTTGGGGGGGAGGTGGGGATTCACATACAGAAGGAGATTGTTCACCATCTGAGCAACATGGGGTAATCTCACCTGTGAACTCTTAGTAGTTTAATTTTATTAGTAGTATCTTTCATTCTGTAACCACTAAACTGAATCTTCAGTTAGTGAAGTGATATCATTGGTTGTAACGAATTATATCATTTATGAAACATGACACTATGTATCAACTCCTTTTTGGTAATGAATGATGACATGGCTATCTTTTGATTTATACTTTGATGTTGGTTGGTGATTGTTGTTATTTATTGGTTCACTTGTATTGATGTGATTTTGTCATTATGTAAATTACTCATTGAGACTTCTTTGTGTTGTGTTAGAAGCATGACCACCACAGACAAATAAACACAAGCTACCATCGAGCGACTAATCGCTGAAAAGGGTCAATGCTGCTGTGGAGGCAGAGCGAGAAAGGCAGGTAAATGCTATGGGGAAAGGAGGTAACAATGAAGCTGGGGGCCCAATGGTGGGGCCGCAGCTGCTCGAGAATGTACCTTTTCGGGATTCATGAAATGCAACCCTACGGTCTTCCATGGACACGAGGGAGCTGTTGAGCTAAGTAGGTGGTTTGAGAAAACGGAGATGGTTTTTGGAATAAGTGAATGTGCCGAAGCGAGAAAAGTCAAATTTGCTGCTGCCACACTTCAAGGGCGTGCCTTGACGTGGTGGAATTCCCAGGTAGCAACGATGGGATTAGAAGCTGCAAATCAGATCGGTTGGACTGAAATGAGAAGGTTAATGACAGAGGAATTTTGCCCCATTGAGGAAGTGCAGCGAATGGAGCACGAACTGTGGAATTTGAAGGTCAAGGAGTTTGACATAACTGCTTATACCAAGCGCTTTCATGAGCTGGTACAACTATGTCCGGAAATGGTCCCGAGTGAACGCAAGAAAATCGAAGCTTATATCCGGGGACTAACTGACAACATAAAGGGTACAGTTATTGGATCCAAACCCATTAGCCTGAATGAAGCTGTGCGGATGGCACATGCCCTGATGGAACAAAAAGCTCAAGCTCGAATTGAAAGGATTGCCGAGGGCAATAAAAGGAAATGGGAAAATTCACAAGGTGGTAACAACAGAAACAACAATAGGGACAACACCCGCCATAACCAGCTGAACAATCAAAGGCAGGGTAATGCACGAGCAATGACCACAGCCCCTGCTGAGCAAGGTGGGTATGCTGGAAACAAACCGCTCTGTAATCGTTGTGGAAAACATCACTTTGGGTACTGCAAGGTAGTATGTAACAACTATGGGAAAGGCAATGCATATGGGCAAGAGTTTGTAAATGGGATATGGCTATAGATACGGAGTGCTTAATGCCGAGACCATCCGATGACGTGTTATGATTGTGGAGAAAAAGGGGAAACACAAGGAATATTGTCCTAAGAAATGGGATTCCATAAATGGGAGGAAGCTCGAGTCGGGCCTACCGTGATTTGAGGTCGCTGAGAAGCAAGCAAGGACCTAATGTGGATTACGGGTAGTTTCTACTCAACAATCGTTTATATGAAACTGTATTATTTAGACTCATGATCTGACAAAAGCTTCGTGATCTCTGTTTAGGTCCATTTGATAGACATTAATCAGTTTTAGGACTAGGACACAGCTTTATGAAAGTGGTATTTGGCCGATGGAAGGGTTCGGTAGTACTATATTACTATCCATAAGAGGAGTTGTTGTACCTTGAACTTATTAGACCAATTATTTAAAATTGTCTTAATGCCAATGAGCTGGGAACTTTTGACGTAGTTATTGGTTAGTTTGGTTAGTTGATCAGATGCGATAATGTAATGTGGTCAGAAAGTAGTACTATACCCATCAGCACAAGACACTGGTTAGTTGAGGGCCGACCGTGGTACCGTCACGATTGAAGATAACTTTCTGCTTTAGGCCAAACAAATACATCAAAAGAGGACATCAATTGTTCGTGGCACATGTAACCGAGAAGGAACCAAAGGAGAAATGTTTAGAAGATGTACTAGTGATTCGAGATCTCCCCGAGGTGTTTCCTGACGATTTACCAGGACTCCCACCACCTCGTCAAGTGGAATTTAAAATTGAACTTGTACCGGGTGCTGCACCTGTTGCACGAGCCCCGTACCGATTGGCACCATCCGAGCTGAAGGAATTGGCGGACCAATTGCAAGAGTTATCAGAAAAAGGGTTTATTCGTCCGAGCTCGTCGCCATGGGGAGCTCCAGTATTATTCGTTAAGAAGAAGGACGGATCATTCCGTATGTGCATCGATTATCGTGAGCTAAATAAGTTGACAGTCAAGGATTCAGTCCACGTCCGTGGATTGATGTTACATGTATCGATCAACTTCAAGGTTCCAGCGTGTACTCAAAGATCGATTTTCGGTCTGGTTATCACCAACTCCGAATTAGAGAAGAAGACATTCCTATTACTGCTTTTCAGACTAGGTACGGTCACTATGAACTTTAAGTAATGTCGTTCGGTCTAACCGATGCTCCTGCGGTATTCATGGATCTATGAATCGGTGTGCAAAGCAATACCTCGAACATATTTGTGATAGTATTCATTGTGACATACTTTATCTACTCCAAGAATAAAGAAGAGCCACGGAAAAACATCTGAAGATCAATTTTAGAGTTGCTCAAGATGAGCAATTGTTTATGGACCAAATTATCGAAAGAGCGATTTCTGGCTGTGTCGGTGATCAATTTCTCGATCACTATGTCAACAATAAAGGTGTTACGTGGATCCTTGCGAAGGTGAAGCGATCCGAAAGTTGGTCTGCACCGACATCACCGAAAGATGTCAGAACAGTTTTTGGGTCTTGTCAGAATTACCGATGATTCACGATGGGTTTTTGGTAATTTTCCTAGCCTCTAAATAAATTGACCAAGAAGAACAAAAGTTGAATGGGGTACGAAAGAAGAAGAGGAAAAGAAGATGTGACATTCTAAACTTTGAAGCAAGATGTTATGTTCCGCTCCTATCTTAGCGTTGATTGAGGACTGAAAAAACTTCGTTGTATACTGCCGATGCGTGCACAAAGGTTTTGGGATGTTCTGATGCAGATGGAAAGGTGATAGCATATGATCTCGACAACCTGAAGAAACATGAGGAAAACTATTGGACCCATGATTTTAGAACTGGGTGCTGTAGTGTTCTGCTCTTAGACTCTAGAGACATTACTTGTACGGTACTAAATGTACTGTGTACACAGTTCATAAGAGGTAAATGGCATTCTGGTATCATATAGAACTAAAACATGAGACAGCGATGATGGATTGAACTTTTAAGGACTTGATTGCGAAATCAGTTACCATCCCTGGGAAGGCCAACGTTGTGGCTGAATGCACTGAGTCGAAAGGAACAGAGATCCAATAAGGGTAGATCTTTGGTAATGACGGTACACACCAATTTAATTGAGAGAATATAAAGGCTCAGCTGATGCAATGAAAGAGGAAAAACGGTGAAGGCCGGAAAATCTTGGCAAGGTGGATCAAGGCCGAATATTTGAGGGACCCGTTCTGATGGATCCAATGTTTTGAAGGGCGAATTTGGTTACCATTGTTTGGTAGGTATTCGAGATTTGATCATGCATGATATTGCACAAATCTCAATATTCCACTTCATTCCAGGGTCAGACAAGATGTATACAAGACTTGAAAGATGCTCTATGTGTGGTACGAACATGGAAAGAGAGCTTGCCATCCTATGTTAGTAAATGTTGGACCTTGCCATGGTAAAGGCCTGAGCACATAAGCATAACGGTATACTGCAATCACCTGAAAATCACTGAGTGGAAGTGGAGAAAAATAATTCATGGATTTTGTTCAGGACTTCCAGATAATAACCCGCAAAGTGGTTATGACTCATTTGGTTATTGTTGGGACCAAGTAACTTAAATCTGTCATTTCGTACGTTGAAGAGAATGAAAGCATAGAGAAACTCGACCAATTTTACTTAAAAGAATTTGTATGTATTGCATGGCGTGCCTACATCAATTATCTCTGATAGAGACAGTTTGTTTACGTGCTAAGATTTTGGGAAAATCATCTACAAGAAAGCTAATGGGAAACCCAAATGGTTCATGAGCACTGCTTATCACCAGAGGTTATGAGGTCAAAGCGATGAGGTAATATTCAGACAAGGAAGACATGTTGCGAGCTTGCGTTAATTGTCTTTGGTCAGAAGTTAGGATCGGAACATGTTTTGGCCATTAGTCGTTATTCTCCTACAATAACACGTTATCTTGCGCAGCATTAAGGCATGCACCATTCGAAGCTTTATCTGGGCGAAAGTGTAGATCGCAGTTTCTGGTGGGAGGTTGGAGATTAGCCAACTCACAGGTCCAGAATGATAAGGGAGACCAAATGTGAAGATAGTGCAGATTAAAAATCGATTGTTGACTGCTCGAAGCCGCCAAAAAAGTTATGCGGACGTTAGATGTAAACCGATGGAATTTCAAGTGGGTGACATGGTCATGTTAAAGGTATCGCCTTGGAAGGGCGTAATTCGCTTTGGGAAACGTGGTAAGTTGAGTCTACGGTACATTGGGCCATTCAAGATCATAGAAAGAATTGGTCCCGTGGCATACAAGTTGGAACTTCCTAATAAACTCCGTGGGATTCATAACACCTTCCATGTTTTGAATCTCAAGAAATGTCTAGCGGACGAAAACTTGGTTATCCCTCTTGAAGAGATTCAACTGGATGACAAATTGCACTTTATCGAGGAACCAGTAGAAATCATAGACCGCGAAGTGAAGCAGCTCAAGCAGAGTCGAATTCCTATTGTCAAAGTATGATGGAATTCCAGACGAGGTCTGGAATATACTTGGGAGAGAGAAGATTTCTTCAAAAGAAATTACACGCATCTTTTCTCGAGTAATAAGAAGACAAGATTGAGGAACCGAGCACCGG
The DNA here is from genome assembly GCA_026074375.1 of Tanacetum coccineum. Classification (NCBI taxonomy): domain Eukaryota; kingdom Viridiplantae; phylum Streptophyta; class Magnoliopsida; order Asterales; family Asteraceae; genus Tanacetum; species Tanacetum coccineum. Next base: position 9,013 of record BQNB010118072.1, on the reverse strand, counting down.
GACGACTCTCCCTTAAGGAGGGGAGGATGTAACATTCCGTATTTAAGGTCACTACTTACTCCGAGCTTTGATTCTATTTTCATTTTTAAGCGAGTTATTAATTTTACGTTTACCCGATTTAGCAAGATTTTCTCGTTTTTAGCTTTGCGTAAGCTGTAATTAGAAATCTATTCCGTCTTCGCATCATAAGTGATTTAATAACCTCAAAATATTCCCCAATGATTATAATTCTCATCATTTTCATTTTCCGTTGTGATTCGCGTTTATGAAAATTCTTGCTAAAACTCGCGTTTTCACCTTAAATCCTTACCTTTTCTTAATTTAACTTCACACTACACTTTAATTAAACTTATAACTAAAAAAAAAAAACATTTTACAAGACCCTAGGCCCTATGGCCGGTTGTGGTAAACCACACTCAACCACACCTCTCTTTTCTATAAACACAATTATCACATTCCAACTTTCTATACATGCAAGTAACCTTTCATTTCTTCCACTTTCAAAAAAATCTCTCTTCTCCTTTCTTTCCTTGTTGGCTACATCTAGACTCTACGTATTTTAAAATCAACCACACCATCAAACAAAATTTTCCTACTCATTTTTATCCTCCTAACACCATTCATAAGCCTCTTGCAAAGTTTGGTGAAATTTCTTGAAGATTTGAAGGTGTTTAGGGCTTGTTTTCTTAGGTTTTTTGAGGGTTTTGATTGGGTTTTGCTAGAAGAATATTATCCTCATTAGAAGAAGATTAGAAGCTTGTTAATCTAGGGTCTCTTTGGTTCGAATTCAGCCAACACAAGAGAAGGGTGTTCTTGTTGATTCACTAGCCTTAATCTTCATTTTAGTAAGCCCTAATCTTTCTTTTATTAATCTTATCTTTTATTTCTTGTTTTCTTTAATCTTAATCCATGAAAATGGATGTTTAAGTTCTGAGAATATATATGTGACAATGTTCTTGAGAGTGTTTTAGATTAGTTATGGCATTGGGTTAGGTCTTAGATAATTAAAATGATGTTTAAAAAGGTTACAAGTTGAAATGATGGGACTGTTTTGAAAACAGTAGCAAAACGTATGATTATCTAAAACTTTTTGGACTGGAGACTATGAGTAAATTACATGACTGGAAAGATACATGTCTTAGCATCATAGGATAGTTGGATGCTCAACCAACTCCTTAGGATGAGTGAGTTATGGCCAAAACAAGAAAAGAGGTCAAATCTGGACATGTGTTTGGAATACGAGTTAAACTCCAAATTTTTGCCATAAAATAATAGATCTTTTTGATTGGGTCAGTTGTTTGACTCATAAGGAAAACCACTCTAGCCTTTGACCTCACCTTCATTTCTATCTTGGTTTGGGATTTATGGCCATTTTAGTAAGGGTTAAATTTTTTACTAACTTTCTGTTTTGGACAACCAGGGGTAAATTGGTCTTTTCACATAGTTACGAGACTTTGTAAATTATGAGACTTACCTTTCTGGAAACTAGACTCAAATAGATTTCCAGGGGTGTAAGCCTCACATATAGAACATTTGTGAGCTAGGAGATATGAGTCCGTGAAGTCAAGTCAAATTCAGAAACCTAGTTTTTACGTCTAGTCTAAAAATTGTAAAACGTATAGTATACCATGATAAAATAAAAGTTAGAAGCCGAAACTTGGTAGATGTTCATTTGCCTATAAGACCAGGTCACAAGTCAATTTGGGATTAAAAAGGATTTGGGGAAGTCCTAGTGGAATGCCATACTTATCTCGGAAACACAACTCATGAACACATGTTTAATTTTTTTTACGTATTGTTATTTTAGACCGCGATTAAATCGCGTCAGTATTTTCTGTGAGGTGCCTAGGAGTACTTCTAGCTCATTTAAGACTTGATATACTTCTGATCTAATTGCTCTTACGGTGAGTTCATAGCCTCGCCTTTTAACTTTTAAACTGTATTTATAAAACCCCGTGAGGTAGATACATGCTTGTTTTATAAACTGATCCACTCCCAAGAAAACTTTATGGTATGTGGACCCGAATATGAGATTAATTGCATAAGCTAGTTTCAACACCAAACGTACCGCATTTTATTGCACAAAATACACCCACATCACGAAATGTTAATTACATATAATGGGTTAGCGCTGTGTCATGTAAATTAGTCTATTGGGTTTGACAGCCCTGTCCGGGGGTATGAATCGAATCCTTTCGAGCACCCAGTCAACGGGCAATTTGTATTTAGAAGTTAGGTATAAGGCAATAATACCTAGTTATGGGGCAACATGATTTACATACAAGATATGCGTTAACGTCAAGGCTTCGGTGTCATGAGCTTATTGCAATAGAAACTTGATTAATGGCTTGTCCGTACAACAAGTCACACGATGAACAAAAACTTGTGTTCTCTTTTATCTCTTACAAACTCTATGGATTCACTCAACATTTTTGTTGACTTTTTAAGCATGTTTATCTCAGGTAATCAAGGGTGATGGATGCTGTGTACGAGGAGTCTGCGCTAAAGTTTTAAAGAACTTGTATTTTGTTCCATTTTATCAAACTAATCATCCATGTTTTGGAAAACTTATGTTATGAATTTGGTAACGATTCTGTGGGACGTATGTTAATTACTCTGAAACTTCTTTAAATGGAACAATGTTTTTAAACGCCTCTTTTCGAGTCGTTTTCTATATCTTTATGCAATTGTACTATGAATTAACACCCAATGTTGTATATTCCGCTGCGTGATAATTTGGGGGTGTTAAAGATTGGTATCAAGAGCTACAGGTTATAGAGAACTAGGTCAATTTTTTTTTACCTAAACTATAACTCTTTTTATGCGCGCTAAGACTCCTCGAAGCCCTTGTGTTATTCACGATCATAGTTTTTCTATTCGAGTATTTATGCACATTTTGGGTGCATTACTATTGAATATTCATATAATAAATATTATTATATGTAATTGATATGTATATATATATATCGATTGATATGCTTATCCGCGAAGCATCAAGAATTGTTTATTTAGATTTCAAAAATGAAATTTTTATATGTAACAAATATTATTGTGCATATTCATATTATTTATCGATCATCATGCATATTCCTGAAGCATCGTCATGCATTCGCATTCTCATATAAATTATTATTCATATAGTAATCCTTATTTATTTTACGCAAATTGCAGATCATCATGGCCAACCTACCCCCTAACCATAACGAGTCCGCGCCATCTTGTAAATGGGTATAAATACCCCACCACCACCTCATTTGTGAGGTAAGCTTCAGCTTTCAGTAGTACCGTTTAGTTTGTTTAAGAGATAAATAAACTCTTCAATGCGTATCACATTAATTGGAAGAGATAGCATTTACTCTAGGAATCCCTTTCCTTTAATAGGCAAAGGGATTAGGGTTTACAAGTTAACCTAGTACGCGTGTCATGCATCCAATGGGTGGTTGAGATACCATTTAAATATTTAATGCAGACGTGCTCTAAAGTACCAGGTACAATCCTTTAAGGAAAGTTGTTGTACTTCTATATGTTAGAAATACAAAAAGTATCGGTCACTTCCAATAATAGTTAGTCAAAGCCCGTAGTTAGTCAAGTGTAATGTTTAGTAATCTAATAGGGCCAAAAGGCCTATGGAAAGCCCACAAGCTAACCATGGCCGGCCAAAGGGTTGTATAAATACCCTCTCCATATCTTGGAGAGGGTGTTGGTTGTTCATTATTTTCACACATTTTATGCATTTCCATTTCATGCTTACTTTCTCTCTCTAAAATGTTCATCAAACCACTCTCTCTCTAAAACAACCTCTGTTTCCCTCTTCATGTATGTTATTAGATAGTATTCAATTGGTATCAAGAGCCATAGAGTGATTTGCTTAGTTTTTGTGTTGTTTTATCTTCTTATTACTCATTTTCTTTTACAAACCGTAGCCTAGTTCTTGTTTCTTTTTTATTCGAAGCTTCAACGTACACTAAAAGATAATTTACTTAGGTAAAGTGGATCTAGTATCTTTGGATATAGATGTATTTGCTTTGGATCAAAGAAAAACATCATTTTTTACAATTTTAGTTTTCGAAAACCTTAGAAAGTACAAATCTTGATTTTGAAATTTTTGGTTTAAAAACCATAAAGCTTGAATTTTTAAGGTACCTATAGGTTTAGTAATACTAGTTGTACAAGAAAATTTAGGAAAAAACAATCAAAAGTTAGTCTTTTTGTGTTTTAGAGATTTTGTGTTTCGTCACCGAATTAGCAGTTGGCAGGATTAGCATTTCACCGAATTCGCAGTTCAAGTGTCAACCGAATTAACAGTTCACCGAATTCGCAGTTCAAGTGTCAACCGAATTAGCAGTTCAAGTGTCAACCGAATTAGCAGTTCAAGCGTCAACCGAATTAGCATTTCAAGTGTCAACCGAATTAGCAGAACCGGATTAGTAGTTTTCTTTGGCAACCTAATTCGCAGTTTTTCTTTGGCAACCTAATTCGATGTTTTCCTTTGGCAACCTAATTCGCAACTTCATTTAGACACCGAATTTGCAACTAAAGTTTAAAACTCAAAATTGTTAGAAGAAAATTATACGGTTTATTTCTTTGACTTGTAAAATCCCGTGAAACATTAACTTGTTTTCCCGGTTTAATCAAGAATTGTAAAATCCCATATAGTCTCAAGACATAAAATTCATAAAATACAAATCACAACAACACAATTTCTTTCAATCACCGTTCAATCAAACAAGTAATCTTTTAACATACAACTTTCTCAATGACGACTCTTGCTGACAAAGCAATTCTTTTGGGTGCTGACAATCGTCCACCTATGCTAGAAAAAGATATGTACGATTCTTAGAAAAGCATAATGGAGCTATACATGATTAATAGACAACATGGACAAATGTTTCTTGAATCCGTTGAAAATGGTCAACTCATCTGGCCTACGATTGAGGAGAATAGAGTGACTAGACCAAGGAACTACTCTGAGTTATCTGCTATGGATGCAATTCAAGCTGATTGTGATGTCAAGGCGACAATTATCATTCTCTAAGGATTACCACCAGAGATCTATGCACTTGTTAGCATTCATCAAATCGCCAAGGAACTTTAGGAAAGAATTCAACTTCTCATGTAAGGAACTTCATTGACGAAACACGGAAAAGATTGTAAACTATATGATGAATTCGATAAGTTTGCTTATAAGAAGGGGTAAACACTACGTTATTTCTACTTAAGATTTTCACTACTACTCAATGACATGAACATCTACAATGTGAAACTGGAACAATTTCAAGTAAACACCAAGTTTTTAAATACCCTTCCTCCTGAGTGGAGCAAATTTGTAACCGATGTCAAACTGGTTCGGGACTTGCACACAACTAATATTGATCATCTTCATGCTTACTTGGGACAACATGAATTTCATGCAAATAAAGTTCGTTTAATGCATGAACGCAACTCAGATCCACTTTCTTTGGTTGTAACCCATTAGATGACCCAGTCTCCTTATCAAACTCATCATAACTCATACCAAAACTCTCAAGTTCAACCACAAGTTTCACAATATCAGTCTCCACAGTATGGATCACCTTATCGGTCTTAACTATACTCAAACCATCAATCATCAACACCTCTTTCAATCACTTATCCATCCAATGATTATCAATCATCAGTTCACCACAACGTTTATTCTCCACCATCATCCATCACTCAAATGGAATACGCTCCCACAGTTAACCAACAACAACAACCTGATTCCCCAACTAGACTCAGGTCTAACTGTTCTAGTGTTCAAACAAGGTGATGATCCCATTGATGCCATCACCCATATGATGTCATTCCTATCAGCTGTCGTCACATCTCGCTATCCTACTACCAACAACCAGCTAAGTACAGGGGAGACAAATTTCTTTTGCTATAGGCACCACTAGGACCTACACTCTAGGAGCAAGTAGTAGTAATTCTGGGAAACAAAGGACTATTATTTGTTACAACTGCAAAGGGGAGGGACATATGTCCAAATAATGCACTAAACCTAAAAGGAAATAGGATGATTCTTGGTTTAAGGATAAAGTGTTGTTGGTACAAGCTCAAGTAAATGGTCAAATTCTACATGAAGAAGAGCAAGCATTTTTGGCAGATCCAGGAATTACAGAAGGTCAAGCTACACAAACAGTTATTACCCACAATGCCGCTTACCAAGTCGATGATTTGGATGCATATGACTCTGATTGTGATGAACTCAATACTGCTAAAGTTGCTCTCATGGTGAATTTATCTCACTATGGTTTAGATGTTCTCGCTGAGGTACACAATCTAGATAATATGGATAACAATATGATAAATCAAGATGTACAGGCGAGGCCGTCTCCTGAATTGTCAAGTGTTGTGAATCATTCAAAGACTGAAATAACCAGTGATAGCAATATCATTCCTTATTCTCAGTATGTGAAAGAAACACAACAAGGCAGCTATTCAGAATTCTAACTCCTCTGCACAACAAGATGCATTGATATTATCTGTGATAGAACAACTGAAAACCCAAGTAATTAATTGCACTAAGATTGATCTGGACAATAAAAGTGTCAATGAGACTTTATCTGCTGAGCTTGAAAGATATAAAGAACAAGTTAAAGTTTTGAAAGAAGGACAAAATGTTGATTTAAAAAGTAAAGATAACGTTTCAGATTCATGTGAAGAGTCTGCCGAGATTGATTGTCTTAAACAAACTCTTTCTGAACAATTAAAAGAAAAAGAATCTTTAATGCAAACAGTCACTCTTCTCAAAAATGATTTCTAGAAAGAAGAATCTAGAAACATTGATGGAGAAATTACTTTAGAAAAGAAGATCAAACAGCTGGATAATAGTGTTTATAAAAGAGATCAATTAGCACAAACTATTCATATGTTGACAAAACCATAGTTTTTCTATGACCATACCACTAAAAAAGCTCTAGGTTTTCAAAATCCTTTCTATCTGAAGAAAGCCCAGTAGTTAGAACTAAAGCTTTATGATGATAATGTCATTAAAAACATTAGTGCTATTGTGATTACTGACTCTGAAGAGACCCTAATGCTTGCTGAAGAGAGTCGTTCAAAAATGCTTTTAAAACAAGATCCAATGATTTTAGAAAAGAAAGTTAATACCACACCAGTTGATTATGCTGTTCTCAACCAACTTTCTTAAGATTTTGAAAAATGATTTGTTCTACAAACTGAATAATCTGCTGAACAAGTCTTTTGGTCTCATAATTCTATGAATTCTTCAGATCCTAGTCCTTCTTGTAGACCCACCAAAGTCGAGGTTCCAAAAGAACTTCCTAAAGTCAGCATGGTAAATACGAGTTTGAAGAAACTTAAACACAATCTTGCTGGTTTTGACGTGGTTGTCAAAGAAAGAACCACGGCCACAGCCATTACTGAGGGCTCATGGGGGTTTGAACATACAAAAGCTTGTTTTAGGGATGAAATTATTCCATTTGTAAAAGTTCTGAAGGTTATATTCAATACATTCGATCAATATTTAATTGATGAACATATTGAAGTCCAAAATGTCTTTCATCAAATGGAACAGGCTGTGGAACAACATCGTTTAGAGTCTAAAATGTTTGAAGTTAAAATGAATCAAGTTTTAAATGAGCACGAACGACTCTTGGAACAAGTCATTAACAAAGATATAATGAGCATAATTATGAATTCTACTATGGATAATGCTTCTGTGAATATGCATGAATGTCAAAAGTGTCTCAAACTTGAGACTGAGCTTTTCAACAAAAAGGATTTCATTGAAAAAGAGACTTATGATAAACTGTTCAGAAGTTATACAACTCTTGAAAAACATTGCATTTCGTTAGAAGTTGATACTCAGCTTAATCAGGAAATTTTTCAAAGGGACAATTCTGTTTCAAGTCAAAGTGCTCCAAATTTTGATCAATACTTTGAATTAAATGAATTGAAAGCTCAGTCATAAGAGAAAGACACGATCATAAAAAGTTGAAAGAGAGAATTAAATCATTAAGTGGAAATATGAATGAGGATAAGGTCAAAAAGGACATAGAAGAGATTAAAATGATAAATATTGAATTGGATCATAGGGTGTCAAAACTTATTGCAGAATATGAACATTTGAAACAGACCTATAAGCAACTTTATGACTCGATTAAACCAACACGTATTCGATCAAAAGAACAATGTGATTCTTTAATTAATCAAGTTAATCAAAAGTCTGAGGAAATCCCTAATTTAAATGTAAGTCTTCAAGAAAAAGTTTTGGTCATTACAACTCTCAAGGATGAATTAAGGAAACTTAAACGAAAAGATTTAGCTAATAATGTTGTTATCAAACACACTATTGCTCCAGAAATGCTTAAGATTGATGTGGAACCTATAGCCCCTAGATTGTTGAACAATAGGACAGCTTACTCTGAATACCTTAGGCACACTCAGGAATAAGCTGCGATTCTTAGGGAAATAGTGGAACAAGGAAAATCACAAAAAATAATTCCTTAGACTCTGCTTGTAAGTATACTAAACGAATTCAGGAGTTGCTTATAATAATCAGACAAACCTGCCCTAGCATCAACAATTCAAGTGATAAATTAGTGGCTGTGACCTTAAAGAACAAGGACAAAGAGTTAGATTCACTGAGCCCGTCACATCCTCAGGAAACACAAACATAAAAACAGCTTCTTCATCAAACCTAGTTTCTAACAAACCTATGTTGTCTTCTACAGGAGTAAAACCGTCTACTAGTGCTAGTGGATCACAACCTTCATGCAAAACAAAAAAACATAAGATTCAGCAAACACCAAGTAGTACTCAGAAGAATAAAGTAGAAGCCCACTCTAGGACAGTTATATCTAGTTTGAAAAATAAGAATTGTGTTGTGGAACTTAACGGAACTGCAAATGTGTAGCATTCCAAGCTTAATGCGAATTCTGAACTTCTATGTGTTAAGTGTAATGGTTGCATGCTTTCTGATAATCATGATTTGTGTGTTCTTGATTTTATCAATGATGTGAATGCTCGT
>BQNB010118071.1:4247-21060 GCA_026074375.1 Tanacetum coccineum | reverse complement strand
ATCAATCGATAGAGGGGTTTAAAGAAAAGAGGTAGAAAGTAGAAGGAAGTCTCGATGATGAAATAAGTAGACGCCTTCGTGAAATCCAATTCAATCTGAAATAAGGGATACTAAATCAACTCCGTGATCACTTGACATTCTAAATCCATATCCCTATCCGTTTTGACGTTTAAGTGAATCTTGTATATAGGATCGTTATAGCATTAAGTGTCGCGTTTGCTTTGGTGTTTTGACGGAATGTTGATGAGGTGTCATTTTATACACTATTTCGGGGTCATTTAACCCCTTAAATCAAGCAAATATGCCCAGATTATGTGCTTAATCGTTTGTTTTTAGGTTTTTAGCACTTGGATGGAATTTGGAGGAAATACACATGATTTGAGCTCATTTGGAGAAGAAACGGACGAGATTACGGACCTACACCAAATCCATGAAAAATATTATTTCAGAGTGTGGAGACGGCGTCGCAGGCATAAAGCGACGCCGTCGTGATCCATCTAGTGACTGCGTCAGGACGTGGCCGACTTAATGAGGATCTAGAATCATCCACGTAGCAACGACGTCAAGAATACAACGCGACGCCGTCGCAGTGATATCTCTATATATACTAAACTGATTTTAGGGTTTAAAGTGTGTAACTTTGTATAACTTTCGGGAGACGAACCCTAGCTCTTGTAGCAGCTTCAAAGGTCGTTTTTAGGGCCTCAAAACCCTATTGTACTACCTTGAATCCATGTTTTAATTCAAGTAAGGTTATTTATCATTAATCATTCAATATGTCTATGTGTTGCATGATTGATTTATCTCTTTGCTTCCTTTATAACATGCGAGGCTAAACCCTCCTTTGTATTTTCTTATGATTGCATGAAAGTCGGATTGTAGATCCTTTTACTGTTGCTTCTTGATTGATGATTGTGCACGTTAGGTTCTAGAAAACCAGCTTTTGTCTGTATCGCTGTAGACACGTCTAGGGAAACGCGAGTGCATAGAAAGAATACCATCGGGTAATAGTCTTCATACTACCTTGCCCCTTTATATGGTTGATCCCTCTTAAGATATTTCACATGTATTTAATGTACTCTTAGGGGGATTTGTAATAGTTTTCATACTACCTTACTTGTGCGTTGTCCTAACAGAATATTAAATAGACGGCGGGTTCGTGTAATCCGTTCATGACTTAGGAAATACTTACACATATCATCACAACTGTGACAAGGCAACATGATTAGGAGAAGCAATCTGATAAGTAGTGCATGATTAAGTAAATACATTTAATTATCATAAAATTATCACCAGTAGATTAGATCTTAGTTTAATTAGTAGTTAAACAAACCAACCTCACAAATCATAGATTTACCTGCTTTCATACAATATAAAAATGCAAAAAGAATCTTCCCTCAACCCCTAGAATTCTGTTAGACCGTGATCAAGCATTCCGAACCTATTCCCCTAGAGAACGATAACAACCCCCGTGTCTTGCCTATACTACTACTACAACGGTTAGGTACTCTGCCTAGGGAGTTGTAAAACTTCTTGTAGAAGTCCCTTACGACAACCACAACAGTGATTAAAATATTTATAAAACTTATGTGCACTTAGTTCACTTCATGTCATAAACCCAAAGCGCCTTATTATTTAATTAAGTCACGGTTAGGATTTGTGTTTCATTGAACTTGCTATATTTTCCGATTGTAACACTTTGACAAGGTGGGTTTCATAGCCCATACTTTACTTGTTTTGAAACTCTTTTTTTGAACTATTTTGGGGTGATAATACATACTCATACATTTTAAATCAATACTTATGCTTTTCAAGACCTTATGAGTTTCACAGCCCCACTTTTACTTGTTTAATACTTGTTTTGAACTATTTTGGGGTGAGAATACATGCTCGTTTATTTTAAATCAATACTTATAACTTTTCAAGACCTTGTGAGTTTCATAGCCCCATTGTTACGTGGTTTTTACTTGTTTTGAAATACTTTGGGGTGAGAATACATTGCTCGTTTTACTACTGATTGCCTAAGTACCCGTTATCCCATACTGGCCCCACCACTATCATGAACCGTTAATTACTTTGTCGGAACCCAATATCACCTTCACTTCATTATTGAAACAAGAAAATAAGATGAGATAAAATGGAAGAAATTTAGAGAGAAGTTAGAGAGAGAAAGGTAGAGAGAAAAAAGAGTTGGTTGAATTCAAGCAAATGTGAAAAATACAAATGAGAATCAAGTGTAGACTAATATTAGGCAAATATTATGTTTGAGTATGATTTTTCAAGAAATCCTTAGTAAATTAAAAAAATTCAAATTAAAATACTCAAACACCATAGTATACCCTCATAATTTGAGGTGGAGCATTAAAATGTTCCTAATACGGCTTGTTAAATATCTAGAACATTTTTCTCCCTAAATGCATATATTTTAACCAATTAATATCTAAAATATTAAAAGATTTAACATTTTTGATAAGGGAAGAAAATGTGACTAAATATATGATAAGGACTTCAAGGCTAGCTTCTAACATATGTACAAAACATTCTTCAATTCTGTATGCACTGTTGAGGTGGTTAGCAAAATTTCTAAAATGTAAAACCATTGAGGTACTAAATGTTTTGATTTATATCACAAAGTACCATGATCAATATTTTCAATAGGTTTTAAGGCTGAGAAGAGTACCAAAAGACCGACCATGTTTGTAATTACTTGGAGTTAGAAGGTGGTTAGGATTAGGTTACTCATTCATGATCCAGCCAGAATGGGGGATCTACCAAAGGTCAAATCACTAGTTACTGTAATAGTTTCCTTGGCATGATATAAAAGAAGGAGTAAAATGTGAGAATAAGGGATAGTACTGCTAAGATTGGAGCTACGTACTCGAACCAACCTTACAACGTATTAGTCATGATCTTGAAGTCTCGGTAAGCACTAAAGGGGTTGGGAGATTGATAAAAGAATTTTACGGCTTAAGTGTGACAGAAAGAAGCCTCCATACACTTTAGACAGACGAGTCAATACATAACTGTCAGAAACATAAGCGCGTTGTTTGTATTGAGACAGTCGGTCATGACCTAGTGACGTTAATGCACAAACTCACCAGCCACTAAGGTTCTTTAACAGACTCTTGTTTCATTTTCTTACGGAGATTACACGCATTTTCTATCGACTTTTCATCTAAGTTAGTTGGTATAAAAGGTGGCAGTCTACTCCAGTTTCGATTTACTTATAATCTAAAAGAGCAACCTATTGAGTCTAGAGCCAAGAGATCATCCATAAATCTCACTAGGACACTATTCAAATGTATTTGTTACTCACATACTGTGAAAACAAGTAATATCTTAAGAGTCCTACACATTATCCTTGTGATTTTACTAGAACATCAGAGTGATACGCATGTAATCATTAATAAGACGGAATCCTGCTAGAGCCAATCAAACACGATCCTTGGTAGGTGACTTGTGGTTTCCTATTATAGAATCAGTTATGACCAATTGGAAAGAAATGATGGTGCGATTCTACATGAATCAAACTTGTTCCAGTATATGAATTGACGATTCATGAATATGAAATGCTTAAAACTCTCGATTCGTGGATTGTGTACCAAAAAACATTAAGCAAGAGCCACGATGATTGATTTTTAAATCAATTTTTAGTTCAATCGTTGAGATAGTAACTCACTGGTTCACTCATACCGTGTTGTCAAGAAGATTCTTTGGAATTCTATTTGATCACAGGCAGTATTTTATATGATCAATGGGGACGGCACTGTGGTTATTGCAATGTTTCAACAATGTGACAAGGCACCTCTCGTATATATCTGTTGATTATCACTAACCTAAACCTACAGGTATTCCCGATGGTGGCAGTAGCTAGACAAGAACAAGTCAGATTCATGGTCACATGCTCATACTTGACCGACATTTATAAAGATATGATGAAAGCTCAAGTACATGTTTCAAGACTTCTGTTACTCTTATAGATAGTGCGTCCTTTTGAAGCGACGAAAGTGGTTAAAGTAAAAGAAATTCAAAAAGATGCATCATTAAAGCTTTTCACGTTACGAATCAGAAGAAAAAGTTATGAGCATGTCGGTCCAAACGGTCACAAACACACACACGAGGGCAAAGATACAAGTTGCTGATAAGAGGCATTATGCTGGGTTGATTTGATGATCTCAAGAGTAACGATACATTCACAGTCAAGTATCAAGTTATAAGTAAGCTAAAGTCAAGAACACTACAACATATCACAAGTTACTGATTGAAGTTTAAAGACTACGAGCACAAGACTAAAGACGAGCATAGTATGCTAGGATTAAGTTTTTATACTATAGAGTGACCTCCCTTAGGGGAGATTGTTAGGAATATGAAAGTACTATCACTTCCATAAATTTCCACTAAGTTGGGTGTAGTATAATTATTGGAACCTAGCTAAATAAAAGGCCAGGCCCATGGAAAAACTACTAAGGGGGCACTTGTGTAAACCCCCACAATGGTCACAGTGGAACATATGTCCAGGGCGTTAATTCTTACTCACTAGCACAAGATTCTGAGTAACGACTCTAAAAGTGTCGTTCTGAAAAATGATTACATTGGATTTTTGAAAATTGTTTAAAAAAATGTTTTACCAAAGCATAACGGCTTAAATTGTTCAACATTGAAATAACAAGATTTTAGATCATAACAAATCTCCCACGATGTAAGGACTTCCAAATCTTATTGCATGGATAAAAAGCGTATCCCAATGTTCCTTAGCAACCTCATGCATATTGACCTGAGAAAACAAGCTTTAAAATGACAACATAAACGTTGGTGAATTCATAGGTTTATGAAAAATGTAATGTAGGACCGCAAGATTGTTCCTCATGATAATGCAACAGATGCAACATCACAAAATGTAATTACGTTTTCCTAAGCTCATGACACTGAAGCTCGACATGTATGAACTTGCAATTAAATTGCCAAATGCCCAGTGTTGAGGTTTTAACCGCAACATCCTAAAATCGGACATGGTCTAGTCCATGTCTGGTAAAACTGGCACAGTGAGCGCACTTACCCGAACCAGGGATGTTCATCCCAATTAGTTCTATTTAATAACCTTCGTGCTCCAACAAAGTAATTGACAGTTCATGATAATGGGCCGAGGGTCTTCGCTTCTTAGGCAAAACACGTAATCATGTAAAATGTACCACTGCGTCAATCATAAACAATGCATGTTTCTAACCCTAAAGTTTGTTAACTCATTGATATGTAAAAACATGAGGCTAATAAACTCAACACTTAGTGAATAACTGGCAAGTATAAGTGAATTAAGAGTATAAATGAAATACGTCACGGATATAACGAATGCAAACCTAATTAAATATAGTTAAGATTGTGTATAAGTACCCGGTACTGTTTGAATAACTAATACCACATATGAATTACTCATATGTTTACATCACCACTAAAAGTGTTTAGTTTAATTTTTAAAATTAAACAATTTTTTAATTTTGTACTTGTAATAATACAGTGTTATGTATTCGTGTTCGTAAAATGTTATATTGTCAACAATGCGTTATTTGTCCAAAAATACTTGATGTATTAGATTTACATATTTCCATTATATAAATAATTTAAATATTGAGGGAAAAATAGTATTTTTATAGGTTAATAAATTTATAATGTCCACTTATAATAAAAACGTCGTATCTTTTTCGGTTTTAATCTGTTTTTATAGTTTTCTTTACATGAATGATTCGTTATTTGAAAAATTCTAATCTAATATTACATTTATTATATTATATTTTACTTTCTGAACAGTAACAGTAGTGTAGATTAATAGACATATTTTTTATAAAATTTTGTTGTTGAAAATGTTTATAACTTAGATTGGTATCCATTCGGTTTAATTTGGTTTTTAGTGATGATCTGTATTAATGTCCACTTGGGGGTCCTTCTATAATTAAATTTTATATCCTATAAATAGTCCACGTCCACTGTATGTTTCTTATCAAAAGAATTGAAGTTTTTTTAAAAATTACTTTTATAAGGTAAATTTGGATACTTTTGTTGTTATTTTATCTACATAAACATGAATAAGTAATAACATAGTTCCTTATCCATTGGTTTTTTCTAAGTTTCTTTCCTTTTTAGAATCCTTACTCAAACAATCTACTTATATTAGAAGAAATTATAAGATAGAAGAATATCTCAGATTCGAATATTATATTATGTTTTTAGTAATATTCTTAATTTTATAGAAAAAAAACTTTTTACGCATAGAACCTCGTAAAAAATCATAACTCCGCTTTCGTTATTTATGGATTTTCAAGTTTCCTTACATGACTACGATCTTTCATGCGATGTATTATTTCAAAAAATATAAAAATGAATATTTATATGCATCGAATGAAGACATTAACCATTTAAAGTTTATTAAATTATTTTATACACTTTTAAACTTTATAAAATTACCACAAGTCTTCTAATTTATAAACCAACATCCTTTGTGTCCATCAATATAAGTCCATATTGTCCAAGAAAATTGTCCCACATATTTATTTACTTATCTAAACTTTATAAATAAATAAATAATCATAACTTGACAAATAATTATATAAATACTCCATTGCTTGTAAATCCTTGTTTTAAACATATTAACATATTTTAAACATTATCTTGATCACAAAACAAAAGTAATTCGTAAATACATATACAAGTTTTTATTTTATAACTTCATAAAATAAACCTAGGTGATGATTAACAATATAAAAATTATATAAATCATGAAATGAAATGTATGAAAAGATTAGGGTCTTAGGTAAACCTTAGATGAATGTAGGATGAATGATGAACAAGATCAAACCTAACCAAGAAAACCTTAATTAGAAAATTAGGTTTAGAAAACACTAATTTCTTGTTTTTGAAAAACCCTAATTTGTACCTTCTTGTTATAAACCCTTGTATAACCCAAACCAAGCTTCCAAGACACCTTATATATGTTTAATAATAACCCTTGAACACTTGTACTAGCTTAGAAATCAAAAACTATGATTGTGTATGTGAGTGAGAGTGATGCTGTGAGTTTGGATGTGTGTAGGAGAGAATAATTTGTGTTTTATGCTTGCAAATGATTTGTGTGATACTACTACTTTATGGCATCTATTTATAGCTAAACATGGAAGTAAAACCATTCTTTGTGAAACTTTAAATAGTTGTTGTAGTCTGTTGTGTCTGGTTATGGGGTTCCAAAGGGGGAACAAAATGAGTTTTTAACTCATTAAGTACATACTAGGTCTAAGAGGCATGTTTGGTTGGATCATACATTGTGTAAGAATGAATTGACATGTCTTACATGCTTGTTCTTGTCCCCTCCTTTTGCCTTCACTATATGTACAGAAGAAAGACAAAATGGGTAAGACCATAAAGTGATGCTAGTATTATGGATTTGTGAAACCCAAAGGATAAGGAAAGTGTTGTTACACAAGTTAGTGAGGTGTCGGATTTAATTTTCAAGTATATGTGTGTATTTGTACCAAATTTCATTTAGGGGTGATTTAGGCAAGATTTTATGATTGGTTTTAGAGTATTATGGTATTAGTGGTATTTGTTAAGTTGTAGGTGGGTTAAGGTATGCAATGCCTGCAAAAAGTGTGTTTATAGCGTTACGTAGACGTTTCTGTAACCAATCAAAATAAGAGCGTAAAGCTTATAAATATATCCTAATAACTTTATAAACATCTTACTTGACAATAATCATTAGTTGTTTGATGCCCGTTTATGTTAAATGCTCATTTTTAGTTTACACGATTTAGCTTAACAGTAAAAATTAAAAGCGAACGCGTAAAAGACTAAAAATAAATAATAGAATAATTAAAGTCGTAAATGACCTGAAAATGTGAAATGGTACAGTCTCCTCCTGTTAGAAGAGCCTTGTCCCCAAGGCTCAAGTCGTGACACTTGACGAAGATACGGGTTTAGTGAAGAGGTGATTATACTTATTTTATAATTGGTCTTCACGTTCCCATGTGAACTCAGGACCTTTCTTCGAGTTCCATCGAACCTTGACAATTGGGATACGGCTTTGCTTCAACCGTTTGATTTCCCGATCCATGATCTCTATGGGTTCCTCCATAAAACGGAGCTTATCATCAATATGAAGTCCTTCCAACGAAACGGCTAATGGTTTGTCAGAATAACATATCTTTAAGTTGGATACATGAAATGTATTGTGAACCATAATCAACTCTTGAGGTAGCTCAAGCTTGTAAGCAACAGATCCAACCTTTTCTAGCACCTTGAAAGGTCCAACATATCTAGGGTTTAACTTCCCCCGTTTGCCAAAATGTACGACCCCTTTCCATGGTGAAACTTTAAGCATAACCTATCCCCAACTTGAAACTTCATCGGTTTATGCTTTAAATCAACGTAACTCTTTTGTCAGTCATGAGCGGCTTGAATCCTTTCTGGTGTGAGCTGGATTACCTTTTCGCGTGTGTCCTCTTGAACTGTTTTCTAGACCGGTGAGTTGAATCTTCTCCAACCTCAGCCCAACAAAACAGATTGTGGAACGACACCTGTCGACCTCATAAAGTGCCTTAAACGAATGCAGCCTTGATGCTAGCATCGATAACTATTGTGGTATAGAAAATTAACTAGGTGAAATGTTAAACACCAACCATTCCAAAGTCGATCACACAAGCCACGTAGCATTTCCCCGCCCCCTCACCCCCATCGCCACTCCCCCCTCGAGAGTTTAGCTGTTATCTAGCTTTGTCCATCAGTTTGTAGATGGTACACAGTACTCATATCCAAGCTAGTACCCAAAGCCTTCTGATGCGAATCTAGGGTCACGATTATAAATGATCGAGACAGGTATTTAATGCCTTGTGACTACCTCCTTTAGGTACATCCTTGCCAACTTCTCTATAGGGTTAGTTTCCCTCATTCGTACAAAGATTGCAGACTTCGTAAGTCGGTCAACAATCACCAAATGGTGTTGTTCATATCTTGTGATCGACTTAGAAGCTTTGTGACAAAATCCATTGTCATGTTATCAAACTTCATTGGGGTTATCTCGGGTTGTACAACAAACCCGATGGCTTTTGAGTGTTTCATCCTTTACTCCTAGCATCATTGTCAAACATTTTGCCTAACATAGGTGGCTCGGCCGAGACTGTCGGGCCTTTCATATTTGGGCCACCAATTATAGCGTTTTTTATGTGCTTGGCTACATCTTGTCAAAACCGGAATGGTATGGAGTATTTTGATTTGTCGGGGCCCCTATGCATGATGCAGTCCATAAGTCACCATTAACAGGCAACCAACTCCTGCCATTGAAGCATCACGGGTTGTCTGCGGGAGGGTCGAGGGCTCCGCTTTTCTTTGTATATCCTTCTGCTCATTACCTCTACATCTCGTTCTGAGATTCTCAGGTTTCTGTGCTTCGGTTCTCTGAGCATTTTAAGTTTTGTTTGGAAGATCCAAAACCATAGTCATAACCAGGCTCGCAAACTAATAATGGTTTAATTCGCTCTTTCCTGCTCTCAAACATCGGCAACAACATTTTGCTTTCCCGGGTGATAACGAAATCTCCAATCAAATCACTGAGCATCTCTAACAATGACGTTTCCTCTATTCAACTCCTTTTAGTCTAATATGTATTATAGATCTTATGATCTGATGTAACTGTACTCTGGGTTGTCCATTACAAGTAGTGCCTCCAATCTTAGAGGCAAACACCATAGCACCAAGTTCAAAATTCATAGTAGCTTTAATTTTTTCTCATGAATCTTCAATGTCGTGACGCTATTAAGCAATCGCCACCTTCTCGTTTTGTCATCAAACACGCACCAATCCTTTATGTGACCAACATACTAAACAATGTAGTTATCAGCTCCTTGAGGGTAGACTAAGCTAGGTGCGCTACCATAACTTATTCTTCAATGTTTGAAAAGCTGCTTCCTGTTTGTCACCCCATTCAAAGGCGACTTTCTTCTAAGTAGTTGGTTATCGGCTTACGATTTTTGAAAACTTCACATGAATCTTCGGAAGTAACAGCAAGACCTAAAAACTTGATATGAATCTCGTTGGTGTTTTAGGGACACCCATCTTTTAATCGATTCAATTTTGGCAGATCTCCAGTGAAGCCTTGACAGTCAAATCGCTGTTTTTTCGGACCACGAAATGTACCATAGGAATCCAAAATTTACATTTTGAAAACTTAGCATATAAATCCTCCTTTTTAAGTAGTTCTAAATTGCCTTAAGATGTTCTTCATGTTCCTTTTTGTTCTTTGAATAAATTAGTATATCGTCAATAAAGACAATTACAAACTTATCCAAGTATGGTTTGCACACTCGGTTCATGAGGTCCATGAATACCGCAAGTGCATTTGTCAAACCAAATGGCATCACTTGGAACTCGTAATGACCATGTCGAGTCCTAAATACCGTCTTTGGGATATCCTCTATAGCCCGACCGCAAGTCTATCTTCGAATAAACTCTGGATCCTTATAGTTTATCAAACAAATCATCAATCCCTAGGAGAGGATAACGATTCTTCACCGTCAGTTTATTTAATTCTCGGTAGTCGATGTACATCCGGAATGATCTGTCCTTCTTTTTGACAAACAAGACCGGAGCTCCCCAAGGCAAGGAACTGGGTCTTATAAAACCCTTGTCGGATAGCTCTTGTAGTTGCTCAAACAACACTTTCATTTCAGAAGGAGCCAATCGATAAGGTGCTCGTGCTACAGGTGCAGCACCAGGTATCAAATTGATCTGGAATTCCACTTTTCGAGTTGGTGGAAGACCTACAAATCTTCAGGAAATACTTTAAGAAAATCTCGAATGATGTACGTCCTCAAGTCACTTCTCCCCTGACTTGTCTTCAGTCTCCTTTGTAGTAACATGTGCCAAAAAGATATGATGTCCTTTAGCATGTACTTCTATGTTTTAGTACACGAGATAATGTTCAAACGAGTCTCGTTTCCCCGGCTGCTTCCGTCACCATGGACAATTAAGGTTTCATTTCCCCACTGACTTCGACGTACGATTCTTCTCGGCACAAATCAATGACTAGCATGGTACTTTGCAAAACCAAGCATACCAACTAGGACGTTCAAAACTTCCAAGTTCTACTGGCATTAAGTTAATGTTGAAGGGATGATCTAAGAAGTTTAATGTACAACCCCGAATGATAGTGTTTATCTCAATGTGACTTGTGTTTTGTGCCCTGAAGTAGCACCCCAATGTTACTATTCCGCTGCGTTACCAGATTTTGGGGGTGTTACAAATTAGGGAACTAAATGTACTAGATATAAAACTTCTATCGGCACCAGTATGAAATAAGATAGAAGCATAGCGGTCGTTTAGAAGGAACGTACCCGTAACAACATTGGAGTCCGTTTTTGTTCCCGCATTGCCCACCACATAAACCTTGGATGGTGCATTGCCATTCCCACGTTGATTACCACGATTTCCATTCTTCAGCTTCAGGCAATCTTTCTTGAAGTGCCCCTGAACACCACACTCATAACAAGTGACAACATTTTGAGTTGTCCCGAAGTTTCCACGATTTTTATTATTACCGTTGGGACCAGAACTCCTACAGTCACGAGCCAGATAACCAATCTTCTTGCACTTATTACACCTGGGAGCACATGGACCTTTGTGGTGATAGTTGCATTTTGTACACAAGGGCAATGATCCCGTGTACTCCCTCTTTTCACCAGGCCCAGCAGTGTAAGCCCTCCTAGTGTTCTGTCTCTTGTTTTGTTGTTGGTGCCCCTGATTGTTTCCAGCATTAAACTCCAACTTCCTCTTCTGCTCAGCTTGCCTTTCAGTAATAGTGAGGACTTTTTGATCCATCTGATCATTGGCAAACTCAATTACTTTCTCCACCGTCTTGGGTTGATATGACATTACATTTCCCCGAATCATATCAGTAAGTCCACCAATATATTTCTTAATTTCTTCTGATTCCTCGTGGAACATCCTTCCACACATCAGTGCAAGCTCTTGAAAATGCAGAGTGTAACTTGCGACATCAGTACCTTTTACTTTTAGGTTCCAGAGCTCAATTTCTAACTTCTTGATTTCACCCCTTGGGCAGTATTTGACTGTCATCATCTTCTTTAGTGCCTTCCAGTCCATAGCATAAGCAACATCTTGAGTAACCGTCTTTATGTGGGAGTTCCACCATGTTAGAGTATTTCCAAGGAAAGTGCATGTAGAAAACTTAACTTGGTTCTCCACAGCACAGTTGCTGATATGGAACACCGATTCCATCTTTTCGAACCATTATGACAGCACAACCACTCCTCTAGTACCCTTAAAAGTAAGGGGCTTGCAATTCAGAAAATCCTTGTACGTACACTCACGGGGAGTGCGTACATTTCCTCTAATTCCAGTATCAGAATTGTGGCTTCCGTCACCATGGCCATTAGTGCTATTTCGAAGAGTTTCATGATTAGTAAGTGCCGCAGACACTCTTGCTTCGATTAGCTGTTCAACATCAGCAACTATCATAGGGGTAGCAGCCGTAGTAGCAGCAACCCTTGCACTAGCAGAGGATCTTCTTGGCGGCATATTGTTCTAATCACTATAATATAAAACACGTGAGTTTTCACAAACATCACAATGTGACATGGGTACAACATATATATAACAAGATCACATCACACAGTGATTATATAACATGATTGGGATCACAATACATAATAGAATTAAGATCAACATGACATAATACAACACATCATATATAACTAGGAAAACATACATGATTGTCTGTTAAAAGAAATGAAAATTACAAATCCTACTACCGTGCTAGCTAGGTATAAAACCCATAATACTTAGCCGGCTAACATAATGATAGCTATGAATATGACATGAAAATGTAAACCTAGACAGAACTACCAGCGCCCTCGGGATCATCTGCATGAGTCTGATCTCTAGACTGAAGTACCTGAATCTGTCCCAATGCCGCTGACAACTGTCCCTGTAGTGATGAAACTTGTGCAATCAATGTCGTCATCAGTGACTCATGTGAGGCGATACGGTAATCTTGCATCTAGGTATGAGTCCTATATGCTTGCAGTTCATAGTGAACTGCCGAACTCAACCCAATGGAATGTGCCTAAGCCTCTCGGGAAATGAGGGCCTCCTGATCCAACAGTCATGCAGTCTCATAGTGAAACTGTCTATCCTCGACCAATCCATCAACACTCTGAAATAACTGAGTCTGTCTATCCTCTATCACAGCATAAACATCTTGTGTGTCCTGCTCCTGAACCGCAGCAATCTCGGTCACTCTAGCATTGACCCCCTCGAGGGTCATCGGTGCTACCTCCTCAACAGCCTTTATTGGGTCTACCCAAACATCCCTAATGCCATAGCCGACCTCCTCGGCTCTCCGACGTCGGATCTCGGCATCCGTAGTGCCGATAAACCTATAATCCGCTCTATGACCTCCAGTAGGTCTAGGAACAGCAGTCAAACTCTCCCCCACCTCATACCTCGATATGGGAGCAGTCAGACATAACCTCTTACGAGGTGGTAACTCGGCCTCTGGAATTTCCTCCTTACGGTTGACTGGTGATGGTATGAATAGTAAGGCTGGTAGTAGTGGTAGTGGTGATGATGGTAATGGTAATGATGTGGGTACAAGTGATGGTAAATGTAGTGATGATGGTGGAGGTGGTAGTGGTGGTGAGGGAATCTGAGGTAATGGAGGTGACCAAGGTGATAGTGGAGATGGTGGTGGTGATGGTAGTGCAGGTGCGGCAGCGTACTCAGCAATACGTACCTCCATGGATGGTGACATAGGTGGCTCAAGTCTGACAGTCTTTCGTGCGCTATGGAGACGTGTCTGAGCGAAGGGGACCTTAGTCTGAGGTGATCTGGGTGTAGGTGCAGACTCATGAGTCTCAAATGCCTCTGTATCCCCAGCTGAAGGAACAAGGTCAACAACAGGTACATTAAAAGGGTCGGCCGGAGCTAGGTGCTCCTCCTCCTCCTCGTCCTCAATGGTGTCACACCTCGCTTAGGTGGAAACACAAGGCGTAACATCATGGATATCATCACAACACAATGGTGTCAACTATAGAGAAATCTAAATGAAGGAAATAATCAAATGGACACTATGTGTCATGACAATACCCAACACAAGATAGAGGAGTCTTGCATTACTAAAGTAATGTCATACACGAAACAAAATGATCCAAATACTAACAATCTCCAACAAACAAGTATCAAGCAAAACAAATGTCATAACTGAAAAGACTAGAAAAGACAACTCCACAAGCAATGCCTAGGGTCTCTCTAGCCACTCTTCCTAACATCCTTCTTATCATCACGATACTCACCTGAAAATGATGCTTAAAAACGTCAACATAAAGTTGGTGAGAGTCATAGGTTTAAGACACGATATAAAATCCAAACTGCACATTACTGTGATAATAAAGAAAACATTGCAGGACAATAAATGACCTATCATACAGGCTAGCATGCACAACCAATCCAATACAATCCACTTACACGATTTCCCAGTAACGATTTATAAGATGTCTCAATCGTACCAAGGTCCCTGTGGTTACCCCCTTAGCCCCGGCCGTGGATACTCTCAAAGTAACCATCCTGCCCGCTAGGCCACAGTACCTTCCACTAAACTGGCCATGGATACCCGCAGGTGATACCCCTGACTTAGTTCACAATTCTCAATATCACATCACAAAACATGTAGCACATAACATACAATAGTCACGTATAGTCCATGCATATTTGACAACACATTATCACAGTAATCAAAACATTTCCAAATACTTTACATCATTTTCACCCCAATAAATCATAAGAAAAAAGGGGCTATGAAACTCACCTGAAGGACAAGCAACTTCCAAACAATATTCCCATAAGCTACACAATACAAACACAAATGTGTTACATGCGACCAAGCTAAAAGCTCATGTCCATGTAACACTCATATGATGGATGTCTAAGGGTTTAATTAACCATCATGGGTCACCCCAACACCATGCCCAGACTTAACCACTTCATTAACTCCTTCCACCAGTTACTTATAATTAACTCTAAATTGCAGAATTTTATCATGACTTTACGTACTCCAAACCCTTACTTAATGACCCTCATAATTCATACCAAAAATCACCCATGCTTATTTATGAGTATATTAACTTCTTTTGGATTTCCAAAAGCCATTTACATGCACAAGTACTCCTAAGAAAATCAAACTTCGAAACAGTCCCAATCCGGATCTGATTGCACACTAAAAAGTTTGGACTTATTAACCATACTTAGACATAAAATCAGAAGGTATCCTTCTGGGGTTTCTACATATATATATGGAACTTAACTACTGTAGAAGGGCTAAGCTCAATTTGAATTTTAGGTTAGGGTTTTACCCTCACAAACGTTTAGAGTAAACAATATTTAAATGACTTCCCGACCTTAAAAACTTTCAAGGCTGGATTTTCTGGAAAGTACATTCAATGAGCTACTGTTTAGAGTCCATAAACATAAAAAAACTATTACCATCATGGAGATAATCACTCGTAAACACAGCCCTAATTAATGCTTATCCTAAATCAAGATTTTATCGCAAATCTAACCTAACCAATTACATGATCATGACCCAAATCAAGCCCTAATCATTCTAAAATCATTAAATATCATTAATATTCTGTATTTTATGTGAACCCTAGATCCATCATAAATGATGTTACATGAATTAAAAGAATAAACAAGGAAGAAGAACATACCTAACGATCTTTCTTGAATTAACACGATCTAACACCTAGATTTCTTGATCAAAAATTTTGTCTTCCTTAGGGTTTTGGGGACTCAAGTTCACGGCAACAAGAATAAAAGAAAAGAGATGTGCCAAGTTGATTATATAACTATTTCTTTGAAGTCCTAGCCCAACTCAAATAAGACTGAAAAAAATATTATTTTTTTCTTTATAAACCCTAAACCGGACGCACCCTTAATAATAATATATATTTTATATATATATATATATATTTTAATTTATTAATTAACTAATTTACTTTATTACCTTAAGTTTTTATAAAAATCTAAGCTAATTTGATTAAACCTTTTTACTTAAACGCTACTTACTAACCTTTCTAAAAATAACTTTCATTTCACCAAACCACTTTCTATTTTTAGAAAGTTTGCCATAAACTTCTATATTTCACTCACTTATTTCATTTCTAAATTACCACAATTCTCATAAACGCTTATCACTAAATTATTCAACTATTTACGTAGCATTACATGCAATACGCCATTCCTTTCCTTTATCACTAAACGTAAACAAATGGAATAATCGTAATCCAACACAAACATACTTAAAATGAAATGCCCATACACCTCAAAGTGATATCATGCACATACTTAACTTACTTAGCACACATAAAATCACATAGCACACACTTAAACACATAAAATGAACTCTTATCCATTTCTAATGGTATAAACTAACATGCTTAAATCTCGGTTGTCACACACACCCTTGCCATGCACTCATTTTTAGTGCAGGATACCTCTAGTATAACCCTCTGAGCCTATCCTTTTTTTATGGTTCTCTTAATTTTCGGGTTAATTCGGACTATTAATGAAGAGCATTGTCACCCTTGAACCAATTGTTACACCCAAATCACCTTAGCCTACCTTGTATGTACTTACTTTTAGTACATTATTATTTTAACCCAAGTTACTTATTTGAGTACACGGTTGCTAAGTCCTTATCCTTGTAAATACAGTTTTGGGACGATTGGGATTCATGGTAGTATTCATCTTATGAAGAATT